>BPLQ01004439.1:0-32955 GCA_021605075.1 Caerostris darwini
ATCTTGTTACCTTTGGATGAAAAATGTTTTACATTTTAGTGATTTGGAGATCTCATTAAATTTGCTTTCAATTTAAATATGTTGGCTTTCTTTCTTCCTTTAGGGAATACAGAAAAGTTTACTTACGATTTATTATTATACATTCCGCCATTCTTTGTGCCTTATTTTTGTTATTCTAAAAAACTGAGTTTTTTTCAGAGTACTACGTATTATTTTGATAATATGTTTAAATATCTGGTGTGCATCTTGATAGACTGTTCTGTTAGAAATATACATTTAATTTATTGAATGTAAGTTAAACATTATTATATTAGAAGTTATTTTGTGTGTTTAAATTTTTTCACTCAAATATATGATTCAGCTAATAAAAACAATCAAAATATGCAGTAACAAAAACGTATATCCATTGCTTGTAAAATTAAAGTCCAACAATCATACAGTTTAGTAAACTGCTATTTAGATTCTTATTTATAACTTGGATACTTTAGGGTGTTTCCTGCAATATATTCAACATTTCTTTCCAATTCTAACGTGTACAAATGTTAAGATAAAAATTTGTAATATATATATATATATATATATATATAATATATACATACATATATATTTAATCTTCATATTGTACTTTATCATGTAAAATTAAATGAGTCACGAAATCCAAATAAAATATTTTTTTAAATGTATAAAGATAAAATAACGAATAAAAATTATGTATCATGAACGTGATAAGAAAATGTTAAGATCTATAACGTCATTTTACATTCAGAATTGTGAAGTAAGCGATTCTTGAATTAAACAATTCAAAAGTTTTACTATAAAAAATTATGATTTTTATTTAATTAAATTATAGTTAATAAGTCTTTTTCTGTGATTTTTGATTGCACATCAGATATAACAAAATTGAACTTTTAAGCTATATGAGAAATATAAACACACGCAATCACCTTGTCTTATGCATGCATGGCAATATTAGAAATCTCTAAAAAATATATGTTAATAAGCTGTTTTTTGAAATTTTAAATTAATGTTAGAAGTTTCGATATCGGAATGATAAATAATAATTAATCATTCTAACAATAAATCTAATTTTTAACTTTGTATTGAATCAATTTTTTTCAATTACAGTTTTCTTACAGAAAATTTTTTTTACTAATATCAAAAATATGCACTGTTAGATTTATGTCAAATAAGTTTTTATTCGTGATTTATTTATTTTTGAGTGTACAGAGTTAAGTAAAAATTTAGATCTTCGAATTGCAATCGAGAAAAATTCAGATTTATAGTCCTCCGATTAACCCCCAGAGCTTCCAAGATCACTCTGCGAATCGTTACTACTATTATCGTTAAAAATGTCTCTATTTTTAGCCATTTAAATGCAAGTGATCATTAGCAATAAATAATACAGCCTCACTCATAAATAATACATTTTGTATACTGGGAGACATCGAGTTAAATGCAGTTGAAGAACATGAAATCGCAATAGAATCAGTTGCCAGATTAATGATATCATGAGAACATGCCTTAGAATAATACAAGGTGTACTAAATCCCTCTGTGTTAGCATTGAATTAAAAATTAATTTCTTCACGATTTAACTCGTGAAATTTGAAAAAGATACAAATATGAAATTCTACTATACTTAGGATAATTCACTAAACGTTAGTTGGTGTATTTCTGAGAAGTCCACACTCGCAACTCCACCATTTGGATAACAATGAATGGATCTAAACCGCAGCTGAAATTTTGATTCTAGTAAAGACCTTCTCTGGACTTAGGGATATGTCTTATGGATGATCGTGAAACTAATTGATACTGAACTAACAAATGCCACCCTGGGCAACAAACATAATCTGAGACCCAAGAAAATTACTTATTTCTAAGAAACAAATGAAAACGTTCTAACCATTTAAATAGCAAATCGCATTAAAATTATATATTTGCAAGAATATAGCAATATTCATGATTGTCTTCTCTGTTTCCAGGCTCCTGTAAGATCTCGTGGGCCCTGTACTTGCTGTGCATTGGCGAGAGCATCCTGCTGCTGTGCGTCATCCTGTCCCTGAAGGCGTCCCACGTGAAGATACACTCGTTCCGCATCTGACACCACCACCACGCGTCCACCTCGTTCTGCCAGAACCAGAGCCACTCCAGGTTCCCCCTCCTCCGTCGCCAGCACCGTCCTCGCCAGCAGAGCTTCGAGATGCAGATCCAGCACCTGGATGAGGAAGACATCGCCACCATCACGCGCAGCTGACAAAAAATCCCCGCCAGCGATGCCACCAAAAAGCATGGCAAGCACGCCAAGAACAAGAACGTCGCAGCAGAGGACGAACTGTGGACCGCATCATTATGATGGATGTTTTTCCCTATTCTGCTGTTCGGCACATAATTGGGTGATGTAATTACCAGCAGAGATGCACCATGCAAATCCAGCACTTTGGTGATGAAGACATTGCACAAGAAGAAATATTGGCGCAAGAACGAACTGTAGATTGCATCTTCGAGTCTGTGTCGTTTTGTTATGATGGTGATCCTGACCATTAGAACTTCACGATGCAAAATCAGTATGAAGACTACATCATCAAGCTGTCTGCCATAAAATCGGTACAAGCGCAACTAATAATGAAACATTGAGGAAGATTTGTGAACTACTTTTTCCAAGATAGCTATTTGCAATGATTTGCTGGCCGACTATTGATTTAATAAGGTGGACGTGGAATTTTTATATTTCATTGATAATATACCAAAAATTATAAATTGTGGTGTAAAAGACATGGAATTTGTATTGTATAAGGGGTTGGTTTGAGAACCTTAAAGGGTTGCAGTTGGAAATGCTCAAAATATATTTCACTGTAAAGTATTTTATGCTCTTATACTTGCATCTTTTGTTAAGATTTTATGAGAAATATAGTTTGTCATTTTTTAATTATATTCTAAATGCTAGCGAAAATTTGAGAGTAAGGTTCCCTAATGATTGACAAATTACTAATATTTTGATTTTAATTGTTAAATTAAGACAGTATAATTCTTTAAGCTTCATTTTTTGTTAACTTCTATAAATATTTAAAATTTTCAAAAAAATTATTGGACAAATTGGATTTTAACATACCAATCATTGAGTTTTAATGAAATTCAATTAAAATTTTACAAATTGTTCATTTTAATAGTAGGTTTTTACATGAACTGAGAAATTGAATATAAAATAATTTTAAAAGGACATTTTCTAAATGGAAAGGTTGATTGTATAAGAAGATTCTTTCAGTTTTTCACTATACATATCATAATAAATGGAAAATTTTTTTATAATAGTAGCTTGCCCATGTTCCCATTGCACCTCTTTTAACTCGACTTATTCTCAAAAAAATTACAGCTTGGCTATTTTTTTTATAAACCTTCTCTACGTGTACTTCATTAGGGACATATATTGGCATAAATTGGAAATTGCATTTGTGTGTTCCTGTTGTCTTGCTACTGCAGGAATATTAAATATTTAGATATCATCTTCTACCATCGTTATCTCACGAACCGAAGGAAAAAAAACTAAAGATGAAATGATGTTAATTTAACGTGAAAACGATGCATAGCATTTCTTTAACATGTTTTTATATAGGCCCTTTTAGGGCCTAGTTTTGCATGTCCTTTTTAATACGTAGTAGGAAGACAAACTGTACAGCCGATTGCTTCATGTTTAATATATCTACTTACTTGTTAATGTTGGAAAAGTGTTTCCCATTTGTCGACATTCAATTCAATCTATATATTGATTGGAATACTGAACAAAATAAATTTGTTTGTGATCAAAAAAAAAAAAAAAAAATTAAAAATTAAATGTTGAAAGTTTTTGAATGCTTTTAATTCTAGCTTAAAAATAAAAAAAGATTATCTTTGTTGTTGGGACAGAAAGTGATCGTGAAAGATTTTGTGATGCTGTTTTTTAATGAAATCATAAATTCTGATGAAATTATAATGCTGTATTGTTCCTTATCTTAGATGTATGACTGACTAATTAGTTTAATGTTTCAATTTTAGTCATTTTCGTTTTTATATGTAATTGTTTGTTATAGTTAAGAATGTGTTTACGTGAATTATAATCAATGAAAAATTTTATTTCTAAACATATTTGTATATAATTTACACTGTTTTAATTTTAATGCTATGAATAATGTATGAATTTGACAGAAAATAAGCATGTAATTATTTTAAATGTCACATATGTTTAAATGTTTGCTTTAGTTTTACATTCATAAAAAAAAATTAGTGGCTTTATCATATATTCTTAATGCTCATAAAAGTGTTTCCTGTAAATATAATTGTTCAAAAATACTAAATTCTGGTTATAAATTCAAAAATGTTACTCTTTAAAAAGATGTATTTTGGAAATGCAGTTGACTTGTTACATAGCAAATTAACCAGATGGCAAAATGTGGTTCCCGTGTCTAATATGGCATAGGGTAAAAACAATTATTTGTTAAAAATTTGGATGAGAGTTGATGTTTCTTAAGTAAGTCTACTTTGCTTTTGAACTTTGGTAAAATTCTTGTAGATAATGCTCTAATTCCATTGCAAATATTATAAACTTAAATACAGCTGGAAAATGTGATGGAAAATTTTGTTTTAAACAAAATAATCGAAAATTTAAAAAAAATTTTCAATGAAAAGAATTGGGGAAATATTGAATGAAATGAACTATAATGTTTGGGCAATTAATTCCATTTTCTGAAAGAATAGCATTTCTTAGTTTCTTACAGCTCGTATAAAGGAAACTATTGTTATACATATAGACAGCCGTTGTTTCCTTGTTTGTAAAGAAAAAAATGGGTCAAACAAGCTCGTACAAAAGAAATATCATTATAATATGAGTGGCTGTTAGTTACCTTGTTACTGTCAAGAAAAAAAGATAATGAATATTAATAAAAATAATTTTCATAATTATTTTTAATAATGAAAGAATCCTTTTTTAATAATGAATATTAAAAAAAGTTGTTTATTGTTTGTCCATTTTTAAAAAATAATTTTTTTATGAGAAAGGGGAGTTGTTTTGCCCTCAACCACTGTTTGCTGCTATGAATGAATCAAACGCTGAAGCAAGATTGATAGAAAATATAAAATCAACTAGATTTTTACCAAATATTCTGTATTTTTCAAAATGTTATTTAATTCTGAATATCAAAATCAATGATTTTGCACCAAATTCTTTGTTATTTTGCATGACTTCTGTTAAAATACTTATTTTTACTTTCTATGGAAGATGAACCATTACTGTTAAGCGCAGAAATTCTTTTTACTTTCCAATGTTATGACTATAATTTGATTCTTTTTTATCACAAAATATTTTTCATGGTATAGTAAACAATTTTTAAATAAAAGTAACCGATTTCAAGCATTTCGTTATCGTCTTGTTTTAATTCCTTGTTTCTTTCTTTGTTTTACCTTATCTTTGTGTTGAACAAATTGTTGTTTAGAAATTTAATCTTATAAATGAATATTAATAACCGTAGATAAAACATAATCATATTAAAAACCATTTTTCATATTTGCTGTAAATATAAAATGCTTCTGTTTAAAATATACGAATCCAAGCTATTATAAACTAACCAATTTTTTTGCTTAAAAAAGTAACATATTTAAACCACAAAGTAAATATATGTTTTACTTTTTAAAAGTCTAGATTTATGGCACCAAGTTAAGTTCCAAAAAAAAATATTCGTAATAATTTTTGCTTTATTTTGAAAAAAACGTGAAGGCTTGTAGGAACTCCATGTCACCAAATCAAATCTTGTAGAAATGTTTGTGAAGAGCAAATCTTCCAACAGTTTGCATTAGCCCAAGAAAAGCTTGGATTACACCATTTTAAAGTTTTATTCTTGCCCAACGCTTACAGAGGTGCTTAAAAGCTGCTGTTCTACTGCATGATACTTCACAAGATGGCTCTGTTGACTTTCCTTTCCAAACTCATTAACTAAAAGGCTTTTTATCCTTGAATTTTACACGAGTATTTGCAATGAATTGTTAAGGACAGGTTTTATTTATGACGTCTAGTGCAGTCATTGAAGGAAATTTTCCTGGAAACTCTGTTTAGTTGGATGTTACATTGAATATGTTAACAAAGTTTGAATATTGTATACACTTTCAATATTTATGACTCTTGTAATTTAACTGTGAATAATTCTTATCATAACTATACCAGGGTTCTTAAAATCGAGGAATAGAATAAACAAGTTAATAAAATTCCTGATCGTATTATTCATGATTTCCACATAAATAATTATGTTTAAAGCATTTTAATTGATATTTATAATAAGCTTTTAAAATCTAGTAATAGAAAAAACAATTTAATAAAATTCACGATAGGATTTTATTAAATTGTAATTACAAATAAATATGTTCAAAATATTTTTTAATAATTAATGGGATAAGTTCTAAAAATGATGCATAAATAATAAGTTAATTATAACGAATAAAACAGTGCTAAAATTAATTTGTAATTTTACAAATGCTTGCTGTATTTACAAATGTAAATATGTAAAAAGACTTTTTCAATTATTAATTCTATAAATTACATTAGCTATATTAATGAAACTTATTCATTAATTCCTTGATTCGTTATAAAAGAATTTAATTAGTATTTGCTTTGACATAATTAGTGATAGTTTGTAAATTATTCATTGACAGAAAATCCTAAGTTAAATTTTTTGGTTAACTGAATATTTCATAATTCTGCCAAATTTTTGCTTACTGTTCTTTTAATTCTGAGAATAATTTGTGATGACATTTTAATATAAACCTTTTCTAGCTGAGAATAATAAATTATGATACATTTTGAGAAATATTCTTCAAAGGTTCTCTATTCAAACGTAACTTCTTTTCATAAATTACACAATGAATTTTGGATTAGTTAATTACCAAATTTTTCATTTAAGGAATAAAAGACACAATATTATTTTATTTGATTTACAGCTTCATGCTAATATAATAATTTTTTAGTATAATGAAAAGTTTTAAGATTCTATTCAAGCAATTTTTGTAATTAAAAGCTTAAAAAAATTTTTAAAAAAAGATTACTATGTTAGCACAACTGTCACAGGGGCATATGTAGGATCTGAAATAGTTAATGATTATATTTCTTTACATTTTAAAACTTTACTACATTCAGCTTAAAAATTAATCTTGTTTCAGCTTTAAAGTTTTAATACAATACAGTCTCGATAATCCGATTCCCAGATGGTAAGATCTTCTTAATCGGAGAATATTCATGTGTATGTTTTTATTAATTTTTTACATTGGACATTTTTTTAAACTTTTCATCAGTTGTGCAGGCATTTTCTTTAGAATTTTTGCTGAAGCTCCGTAATTGTTGTTGAACATTAATGATCTCATGTTCGCTTTTGTAAGCCCTGCGACGGATAGTGAAGGAAGGACGTTGCCTTTCAGAACAATTTTTAGAAATAATTCCTTCACATTTACATGCCTTATGACAGAAAACTTCCACCGGGTAACCTGACTATAGTTGCGAGATAATTTTTATACGTTCTTACCATCGCCATCTGTAAGTAGTGACTGTAACAATTATTGGAGCACCTTGTAGTCTTTGGGAGATTGCACATTTATGAACAGATAAATGAAGTTGAAGATTCAAACAGAGACTAGGGAAGTAATTTTTTTCAAGCGGAAGACACGGCATCATTATAAATTACCTTCCCATCATGAAGTAGTAACCAAATACTTAAAAAAATCTTGAGGAACAAGTTAGCAAGAAGGAAAATTCCTACACCAAACTGAAGATCAATAATATTTTTTTTTTCGTTATTAAATTCTGAAAATGCCATGTTTTCCGACATAAATTTCTATTACAAGTTTACGTAATCGACGGATTTTTATTTATTATTTTTTTATATATCTGTGGGGTTCCTTTTACATTTATATTTACCACAAACATCCCATGAACGAGAAATGAGAAGAGGGTATTGCCTTCCTGGAGAACTTTCTTATGTAAAGAGGTAAATGCGTCCAATTTGAATGTCATATGAGAGGACGCCAGTAAAATTCCCACCAGGCAACCTGACTGTCCACACAGGATAACAATCACGGGTTCACATTTCTAGGAACAGCAACTGCAACCGACAGATCCAGCGTCGATTGCAGTTGACTCCCTGCATACCAGCTACGCACTTTACCACTGATTGGAAAACATTTGAATGTAACGATTCTGTGATGGGATAGTTCCGCTTAGTCCAATTTTTTATTTATAAAAAGTAAACGAATAGAAGACGATTTCGATTAATGCGAATTATTTTGGCACGACCGTAAAATCATTGGATGAAGAGGGCTACTTTTTTCTGAAAGCAATAGTTTTTAATTAAAAATTTAAAATTTAAGTTAGGAGTTATGATTTTTGAAACATATCGGATGCTAATTTAGTTTTAGAGTTGACATTACACAAGAGGTCACCAAATTAGTATTACATCAACAAGAAGGAAAAAGGTGAGTAATCTATTGTATTAAGAATAGCTCGAATAATAACAATAAGACAATAAACGCTAAGTACAGCTATCGCTAAGTAAGGAATGCACTGACAGATGACCTCTGGTGCTATGTTATTCATTATAACTTGACCACGAGCCACACAGAAAAAAAACTCTGAAAAAATTATAATATTTACATATATTACATTTCTCTCATATAGTAAATATTATGTAATATAACAGCAAATAAAAAATTGAATGCGGAATTTTGACATTAACTTAATAAAAGTTTTAATATTTGGTTCGTTTTTCTTTATAACCAATAGCAAAAATGATGAGTCAAATGGTTTTTACTGATCGATTTTATTAATATACATGCCTAAAAATGTTTGTTCAGAAATATGTGTTGAACCATGGTACGTTTTAAAGTATTATTTAAGAACAATCATTAAGTAACTTGAATGGTGCTTAAAATTATTAATTTGTTTAGCACCATTTTCAGTAAAATACCCTTTTGGCAATGAATAACAATATCTTAGGTGATAAATATCGTAAAGGTAAAAAGTAATTACCTAGATTGGGATTCAGCATCCAGGAATAGGATGTGTTGTTGACAAAGGATTTGGTCACGCAATAAAATAGACATCATCGATTAAAATATTTTTCTAATACTCATTAAATATTATTTATTTACATAAAGATGGATAATTTTTCTTCTCGCGAAGCTCTTTAAAAAAATTATCAGTTATAATGTTTAAGGGATATGAACATATGAGAGACATATCACATTCAAGCACACTGGCTGATCACATTAAAGCACTCTGATTTGTACATCCCCAAACTAAATCTATCAGTTTTTTCTAAAGAAGAACATGTATCGAACTTCACCAGCAAGAATCGAACTATTTCATCTTTTTTTAAATATTTTTAACTCCTTTGCGCAAGCTGTTTTGTGTATACTACTTCCTTGTATCAGTATTCCTTGTTCCTGTTACTATATTGAATCTGTATTGACTATATTGAATCTGTATTGACTATATTGAATCTGTTTTGTGTACACTACTTTGCTACACAAATGGAACAACTATGGCAAAACTAATATTTTTTTAAACATCTGCATCTTTGTATGAGATGATCTTAAATATGCAAGAAGGCTTATAATATATAATCATGGATTTCAGCAGTCTATGTGCTTAATTTTATTTTAATTAATATAGGCAATTGGTTCCGCCGTTGAAACTATACTAGATAAAGCTACGATTGAATATTTCAGAACTACATTTAAGGATATGTTTGTATTCATTTATATTTTATAATGATAAACTAGAAACAGTTCTTTTAGAATTGCAATAGAAAAAGATTTATTTATTCTCAATATATAAAAAAAAAATGAATTGAGCTGTATGTTTGAATTTACATTTTGGAATATCTTGGATTATATAAAGTACTGATTTATTTATACTTATAAATAATGCATTTAGGTCATATATGATTATTTTAAGAAAAAAATTCTAATCCCGAGAATGTAATAAATTGAAAGTTCATAAAAAAATTATCAAACTAAAAAGATATAGAATAGATAGTACTATATGAAATGCCAATGTATTGTAACTTGCCCACTTTATTTTAAATATAACTAGAATCTAAAAACTGAATTTATTTGCGTTTCCCTCCATGCGAATGTAAAACAATGAATACTCATTCCTTGATAACAGATGACGGTGGCAGAAACCTGGCATGCCATTTCCAAAAAACGAATTTTCTTTGGAGTCTTTTAACAAAAAGGAATGATGTATTTTATGTAAAAAAAATGCTCCTTTCTGTTTGGTTTTGATAAGTAGCGAGGTAAACATTTACTTTTTATTATTTTTTTTATTATTTTAAAAATTGTTTTTTTGCTAGGTCAAATACACGTATGAAACGTTGAATTTGAAACTGGACTGGAAAATAAAATAAGTACTGAGATATAAAACACGGAAGAAAGCATACTCGTAGCAAGAAAAGTTTTGAAAATAATGGAATCTTTTTTATTAGAAAGCATGATAAATTACGTCGGATAATTGTAGTAGAAATGCTGTTTTATCATTTATTTTTACTATAGAGTTTTATTTGAATTTACTGGAATTGCTATCAAGGTAGATATTAAAATAAAACTTTTAACAGTTATTGGGGCATTAAAACCTTCTGTTTAAGGAAACATTAAAGCATCATTGATTTTGCCCAATAGAAGCCTTATATGATATTTATATTCTTTGATGCTATATCATTGCAGGCATTTACAATTTCAAAAATACAATATTTAATTACAATTTTCGCAAAGCATGAACCAATGAAAGAAAATTGTTTTTTCTTGTCGATTATGAAGGCAATTTTTGATTGTCTGATTCGCTATTCAATGTCTCCATGAAGGCAATTCTTGATGACATAATTTGCTTTACAATTCTGTATGAAAGCAATGCTTGATTGCATAATTAGCTTTTCAATACCTCTATGAAAGGAATTCGTGATTGCATAATTTGCTAATTCTAATTTATTATACTATGAAAAGGAAATTTTAATTTCTATATTCGTGAATTCTTGAATTTTATAAGAATAATAGAATTGAATTCCATAAAACAACTTAATTATTTTTAACAATTTGTTATCTTTAAATGAAAATTCTGAAAATTAATATAGATTGTAGATAATGATTAACGAAAACATTTATCGCAAAACCAATCCAATTTCTAATATTTTTTTTTCCAGAAATTAAAATAAAAAATAATATACCCTTTTACCTTGATTCCTTTATCTTTATTGAGGAATCGTTTATTATCATGCAAGAACATAATATTCTCCTGGTTAGAAGTCCGTGTCGTCTCCAACAAAGTTAAGCTATAAATAAAAATAATAAGAGTATAAGTTACTATTCAAAACAGATTCATCTCCTCGCTCAACACCAGAAACTTTCATTTCAAAAACTTTTATTTAAAATAAACACTGATTTCCAACTGATTTTATTCATGTATGTTTTAAAACTGGCATGAAATACGTATTGCTAAATATAACGATTGACCCCTATCAAGTTCACATGCTCTGTAGTTCATTTTGAATTGTCTGGCTTTTAATATATAAACTGGTCATTGTTTCAGTATCTTCAAAATAATGTCTAAGGAAAATTATGTTTATATTCATAAAAATTAATTTAACCATCACTTAACTTAACCATCATCTGGCTGAATTTGGTAGTGCTTCTTGTAGTACTTGAACAATTACTTCTTCATAAAGTTTTAGAGATATTAAATTTTGTTATGTTTTAGTCACTAGTTAATTTCATAGTTCTTGTACGGATTCTAAGCTTAGGGTCAATTTCGCCAAGTCTCTTTTAGGTGCCAAATGGAATTGCCAAAACCGCAGTGGTCATTTTATTTGTTTAGGAGGGGAAATGGAGAAAACTGCAAGGGGAAAATAAAACTCAAAATAAGCAAACTCATTATAAAGTACAGAACTCCCGTTCTTGTAGTATTCTGGCAAATTGCTCCATAAATTTCTTGGGTTATTGAACATTGGTATACTCCCATGTGTATTCGTCCAGCAAAATATGTTCACACATGATAAATTGATCATACACTAATATTCTGTTGTTATATGAAATAGTTCTAAAAAATTAAATACACATAGTAGTACATATTATTTAATAAATGTATATACAATATGTCTCTAAATTTGCGTGAAATTTAAGTGCAAAACATTTTAGTATCAAAAATGGACCACGTATGTAATTACCTAATTTTAACTAAATTCGACTTAAATTAATCTAATCGTCTTAGTTTAAAACGAGGGTCATTTGAACTAAATTTCTAAGTAGATGTCATATTCATTTGAAGCTAAAGTGACTAAGCTGCACAAATAATCCCTTACTGCCCATTATTTATTTAATCCGACAACTTAAGTTGGTTGTCCAACAGCTACTGAACAAATCTTTAATGCCAAAAATATTGTATTATTTAAATGAATAGTGAAAAGTTTTGGAATTTATTATGCAAAATATTCACCTGAATTCCTGAATAGTTTAATAAAATCGTACTTAATTAAAAAAAATAATTATGTTGGCACATTTTGGAATTAAATTTGACAAAATATATTTGTGTACCACAAATGCTTGTTTGAATTCCTCATTATTTATCATTCATATTTTTCTATGAATAGCTTTAATCTACTTATTAAATTCTTAATATAAAGGTGTTTTTTTCAGTTTAACATAGCAGATTTTTCTATAAAAATATTAAAAAGTAATTATAATCATTGCAGTTTTTTTTGAAAAAATATATATTCATATTTATAAAAATATCATTGTTTTAATTAAAGTAATCACAAAAAGAATAAGTCGATATCGTGCAAGATGTTGAAAAATAAATGGAAAATAATGATAATTAGCTTTGATTAAAATATACAATTTCATTCAATTATTTTAATATTTAGAAATGCTCTTAACTTTAATGGCATTTTCACATTTCCAGTATGTTTATATACAACTTAATTTAATTTTAGGTTTAAATACAAAAAAAAACACTATTAATGTCTGACAATAATAATTAATCCAAACTTTTATTTGTTGCCATTGAATATACCTTATTTTTTAATATTTATTATTTACTTTAGTGGAAGTTTTACAAACAATATTTTTTATTTGTATATTTTACTAAAATTCAATTTCATTTTTAAAAAAATAAGGGAAAACTTCAAGGAAACGAGTGTTGCCAACAAAAATAGGAAAGAAATTAATCAGTTTTGAATTAATTAATTAATTCGAAACTGACTTGAAAAGAACTAAATGTAAAAAAAGAATATTTAAGGAAAAATGATTGGCCTAAAAAATTATATTTTGTTGTAACTAAAGTTTTTAAGGAAAGTTTAACTAATTTATAATTAGTGACAGTAATTTTTTTAAAACATTTTATTCTATAAGTCATGTTAATACAATTACTAATTTATTCTTCGTTTTTAACGTCATTTTAATTAATATATTCATATATTTGTAATACCAATTTTATTAGTTTTCATTCCTTTTTTTACAATTTATTGTTTTTTAGGTTTAAAAACATGATAAAGCAGCTTAAAAATTATAAAGATTAATACGTATTTATCTATAAAACAAATTTATATGTATATAAATATTGGTGCAAACTTATTGATGTAGACATCATTACTATTAAAATAAAATAATACCACATAAAATTTATCTTTAATATGATACATAAACTATTGTATTTAATTCCACTTTTTTTTTAATGTTTGCTATTAAAGAAGTGTGAGATTGAATTGAATTTAGGGTGTCTTTTTGATTCTGAAGCATTCACGGGATCAAGTTTGTTGTTTAAATCATAATCAAAATGTGCCTTACTAGAATCAAAAGGAAACGATTGGAAAAATATTCGACCTCATTTTTAAAAAAAATGAAAAAATTCTTTAGATATCATGAAAATGCATGGATTTCTGTGTTTTTATATATGTGTGCTATAAAACTAAAGCAGGTACTGTAACCATGTTTTTTGAAATTAAATTGTTTCGTTGTGAGCGTAGACATAGCTTTTGTGAAATTTGTGCTTAAAATGTTATGATTCAACAATAAAATGTGCTTTGTCTATTCATTATTGTTTGATTTGGTTTGGTTTATTTCAGAATTTCACACATTATGCCTATTTCCAACATCTATTGCAACATTTTTTTCTCACGAGAAGAGTTTTGGCATTTCATTTCCACGAGAGAGAAATGTCTGTTATTTGACAAGTATATAATAAACCTAACACTCAAATTTGACAGTAGACAAGCAGCATTATGGGTAGTTATATCGCATGCAATTAGTATTTTGTACTAGGGAGAACAAACTGCCATTCAAATCTGATAGCAGCTAATATTCAGTATCACGTATAATGAGATTCAGAAATTAACGAATGTCTATGCGACTTCACAGATCAAAACAACTACCGGTTGAATCTAAATTATACCATGAGTCGTGATTGATGATAGACCACGAGCTGTGAAATGCCTACTCCAGTGAGAAGTGAGGGAAGCTGACCCGCCTTCTTGATGAACTGTCTTAAAAGGAGATTTTTTTGGGGGAAGAAGGGAGAAAGTTCTGCAACGAGTAGACTAGAAGTGTTGTTTTTCTTTTTTTCTCTGAAGTGACAAAATGAGCCGGAGATTCCGCCTGTTTCCAAAGTGAACCCTTTGTGGTTTCGTGTATCACGCCTTGTGATATTTAAGGCCTGCCGCATATCACTGCACATGTGATTCCAACGTGCACTTGTGATAAAATTTATATTTTAAATTTTCACTTCCCATGATCCTGAAAGTGGCTCTCTCGTTGAAGCCGTTATAGGTCTGATATAAGCCGAGACGTTCACTACCCTCATTTCTTGGTTGATAGTTTGTAGACCCACACACCCCCTTTGATTTTGGAATCTTCACTAATTCAAGTCGTTTTCTTTTCTACACCTTCGAAATTGTCTTTCATTTACGAAGAAATATCGAGCAGACATAATGTTGTTAGAATTATCAGCAAACGCGATCGATCACCTGTAATTTGAAATTTACCGTATAAGATTTTCTCTTTCTGCTTATCTTGCAGACAGATAAAATCGTACAAAAAATAAGACTAGTGCCCTCATTGTGATATATTTGAAAGTTGCAGGGAATTTTTTTCCATTTCGGCTTATATACGGGTTTTAAACTTTGGATTAATTTTTTGAAGAAAAAACGCTCATCCACTTATACACGAATCGGCTTTTATTCAGATATACGATAAATATTTTTCTTTAACACAACACATTCATACATATATTTTTATATGAGTTTTGAGATTTTTAATGCATAGCATGTTTTTTTAAATTACTTTGGCATTAAGAAATCTTAAGCATCATCAAAGATGCTCTATAAATTTGAAAAACATGATATCAGTTTTAAGTTTTCTACACAGTTTCAAAGGTAAAGCTTTATAAATATATGGATGGATAAAAAGAAAGTTGCATAAAATGCCGATTTTATCCCTTTGAGGATTATAGCAATTCGACATGATTCAGATAACCAATCGTTGGAATTTTGTGTAAGGTAAAAAATATTACATTAAGTACCATACAATATATACGATTCCTGTTTTCTGATTTCTTGAAATTTTCAATGGATTTTGTTAGCTATGTTTTTTCACTGTTTTTTTCTATAATTTAACCCATAAACATAGTATACATGATGTTTGTAGGATAAATTATAGAATAAATACACATAAACCATTATAGCTAAATGCTATGAATTTCAATATGAACCTCTCCCAGATACATAATCAACAAAAGACGAAATACACATGAATTTTGTAATTCCCAGTGTAGATTGAGAGCATAGATACAGCATGCAAAGTTACATATATATATATATAAATTGAATGTATGTAGGTTTGTATGTTCCAATATATCTTAAAAGCTATAATATTAATAATTTCATTTTTTTTCTCTAAATTTATTATTTCACTCTAAACTAATCACTAATGTTTTCAATGATTATCTTTGACTTAAATAAAAGCCTTTATTTTTTCCCATCAGATTTTCAAACTATTTTCTTAACGAAATATATCGAATTATTATTATTTTTTTAATTTTCTAAAATCGGGCAATGTTGGGTTATATCTGTCATACAGACAGCAGTCAACATTTCAATGAACGAGTGAAATAGTTGCTAATTAAAACTCTCTAATTATTTTTGGTTGTACACTAGATAAAAAAGTAAATCGAAAAACAAATGGATTTTTCAGAAATAGGATTTTTTTTAACTCTTAAGATACACAACAATTACGAGCCTCATCCTGTCTAAACCGTGGTACATAAGTTTGTAAGTTTATACACATGCTGTCCTAGGTGTGAACACAAGTTCTATACCCAAATGCTGTAGTTTCATTTATTCCGACAGTTCTTGTGAATGTTCAATTGGGATGTGTTATTGTACAATTCGCTCAGAAACAAGGATATTCGACGATCATTTTGACAACGTATATGAATGTCTCCTCTCGTTTTTTCCCCAAAGAAAACATTGCATCAACTGCGATTTTCTCTAAATTTATTTCCAGAAGGTAAAAATTTCCTTATTTCTCCTTACTGAACAGTTGTTCCTAATATAATATATAAATCACAAAATTCTTGAGGTAAAATAATTGAAGCCATATGGATATCTATTCAATTTTTGATATTATATTGTTGCATAGCTTCTTAAACTCTCCCATCCAGCAAAACTACTTAACAATCTATCATAATGCCCGATTTATAGCCCAGTAATAATGTGTGCACCTAGCTTGCAAGATATCTCATCCAGTCCGGAATTGAAACTAATTCCGCTAGTCGCATACTTTGTCTAACTACTTTTAGAAACGAGCAGACTCGAAGGCAATTGTAATAATGTGTATAAAGCGTCTTGAATCGATTGTCAGGATGCTTGGTAGTAGCCAATAGTGGTAGGGTTTTTTCTGTTACGATACTACGGAAGCCCTCATCCCCCTTTGTGATTTATGATGTTCAATAAAAAATGTGTCGTCATGGAATTAAATTGAAATAAATTGTGTTAGTTACTGGATTTTTTCTATTGGTAGATATGTTTTTATTGTTCATATTAGTTATTTTCTCAATATGCATTTTTTAAATAAAATTTTTTTTACGCATCCCTCTTAACTGGTTTTTTTAAATATCAGTTAAAATTTTTAAAATGTTCAATTAATGAATTTGGTTCTATTTATCATTTCAAAAATACTAATCTTAAAGTGTGAAACATTTAGTTTGGATACCCATTGGACTCCATGATAAATTAAGCGAACGGTATTAATTAATAAAGTGAGTTCTATTCCCATCGAACCGCTGGAATATTTAATTGAACTGATGAATCAGGGTTGGACAAGATTTAAACATGTTACCCACATATAGTTATTTGTTCCCCATCACCTTGTGATATCACTAAACAATATAGCAACATCAACCATCCCCCATTTAGAGACAGTTGCTGCAATTTCATTTATTCCAGCAATCCTCCGTGATATTGCACTAGCAGACCTGCATAATGAATCCGTCCACGGCCAACAAATATCTGGAAATTAAACTAGATTACATGAGAGAAGTCCCACCAGATGATTTATCTAATGCAGTTGTTATAATAATAGGAATATAATGACTTCGTAATTATGTTCTGCAGGCGCGGGACGTATCGAATCTAATTATTTAGATGCAAAACCGTTATGAATAGTTTAATCGCGTCTTCATCTGAGGAGGATGGGAATTATTTAGTCTGCGGGAGATGTAGGGAACTATCAAGTGCTGGAAATCTACAGTGTTTATTCCCATGGATTGTTTGTAAATCCATTGAGTAACTTTGTTGCTGAGTCAGTAGCATGCATATATTACGAGCGAATCTGTTGTTTGTAGGAGAACGAATTATGGAAAATATGAAATTGGTTTCACTGCGTGTAAATCACAAGATGTTCGTTTCGGCTAAAACTCTTTGAAGGTAATCCAGTTAACTGTTAATATTTATTTGTTCACCACTGGGAAGGAATACAATGAGCTGTATTGTATGATCTAATATTTAATAAATACATTTAATAATTAAATTGAATATATTATTATTTTTTTGAAGCATTGATTCCAGATTACAACAATTTATTTTATAAATAGTTAAAAATTAATAATTGAACGGAAGTTTTTTTTCGAATTAATATAGGCTTGTTTTATTTATTAATTTAAATACCATGGTTCTGTGTTAGAATAATCCAACTGGAGCCCATGCATGTCGTAAAAGGTGACTAAAAGGGGTACCCAGTGTCTTGGGGTATAACAGAGTGGGATATAATAAGACTTCTCCTTTTGGGTGCCTCAGGTCATTATGCAAGGTCAAGAACAAAAAGAAGCTGCATTTTTTACCCTTTATGAAGACTTGGCATTGACTTGGTCTAGATGTTGCTGTCGACCAAGTGAGATAAGAAATAACAATAAATAATTTCATTGCATCGCCTTTAAGAAGTCAAGCAGTTTACTTGGAGGTGGGAGAGTAGCAGCTTCGTATCTATATACGGCAGGCATTTCTGTTAATATTTTCTTTCATAAACTAGACGACTCGATGGCGATTGTGAGAACATGTGTAAAAAGTCTCGCATCGATAATATAGCTGACAGGTTATGAGTTTTCAACCATATGACACCCAAATATTGCCTATTATCCTTAAAAGGCCTTTGGAAAGCAGCATCTTCTCTTTACTGCCCATCAGTGAATTGTTCGTGACATACATCCTTAATCATGAGACCCACCGATGTATTACAAACAATATCAACTTGTTCTCTTTATATTAATTTCATTTGATCGGTCAATTCGTGCCAAAGGGTAATTGGACAAGAAGGCTCAGGCTCAAATCCGCTGGCGGCCTTCATCTCAGTCGTTGCTTTCTGAAAGGAATGGACACGATGGCTATTTTGGCAACACGTGTGAGTGTAGAACATTTGCGGTGCTGGAGATTTGCCCAGTATTCTTCTATACCACACGCGAATGTGAAGTTGTTGCCCTTATTCAATCGAGTTATGCCTATGATAGAAGTCCTTCCAGAAATCATTGTCATATTTTTATTACCTATACCTATTGATGGGCTGATTATGGTAAATTTATATGAAGCATGACACTCGACGATATGCTACAAAATAAAAATACCATTTAATTGTTTGGTGAGAGAAAGAAATGCCATGGTCTTTAAAAATGAAGAATTATTATTTTGGATTAGTTAGATATTCAATTAAAAAAAATTCTAGATTTGAAAAAAAAATTCATGAGGATATGTAATTAATCTACTTAATATATTATCTCTCTTCTGCTCGGTACCACTGGTTTCGGGTTCGAGTACTAGCGATGCCATGACTGTTTGCAGTGGTTCGAAAACCATTTTAAATAGTAGGGCTCGGTCTAATCTGATCGTAGAGCAACAAATCAGGGGATCGAGCGTAGGGCTAAAAAACATATCCCGTACAAATAATAAAAAAATTCTCATGTTTCGAAATCTATCTACTTGCAGAAGGCCTTGGCCCACCATGGGCTGTTGAGTCAAATATGATGATGAATATGATACCAATAATACGTTGTCATATACTTTGGCAAAGTAGATAACTATTATTGGAGTGGCTATTTCGAATACAAAATATTTATATCTTCTCACACCCCTAAATGTGAATTTTAAAAACAATTATTATTTTACGATAATTTTTTTAAACATTTCCTTTCCTATTAAAATAATTTAGCAAATTTTATATTTTCAGAACTTATACAGACCTTTTTAATGTGTGATAAAAGAATTTACCTGTAAACACTTTTGTGAAAATACGTTAAAAACTTTAAATATTTCATTATTATTAAGAAAATACACTTGTCGGACAGTTTTAAAAAACGTCACTACTCTTTTGTTAAGACGTCTGTTGTTTCTGTTTTTTTTTAGTACCCGAAGTCCCTTCAAAAATAAAAAAAAGAATAAATTAGAGCAAATCGAGAAAAACTGCCCCTTAGCAACTTCTATTACGCTCCTTATCTGGATCTTACTCTCATGGGAAATCCGAAACGGGAAAAAATTTAAATCTTCCGTTTTGCTTTTATCACCCTCCCTGTCTCCTGTTTTGTTCCTTATTTTTTTGTTCCTCTGGATTTCACTTCTGGACACCATAGTTTCCGGGAAAAAAAAAGTTGACGAAAAGTGAAACAAGGAAGCTTCTGACACAAAAATAAAATGGTTGGTAGGTAAAAAGAACTTTAAGATTGTAGTATGTGGAGAAAAGATCTCTCTCTCCAGATAAAACAGACATTAACGTCTTCTTTCTGGCCGTCTACTACTTCTCTGTGTTTTTTCATCCAGTTTTCTGTCTTTCTTTCTAATTTTTTGTCTTTTATTCTCTGCATGTGTTTTTTTTATTGCCTTTTCTGTGTGTTGTGTTGTAATGTGATGAGACGGAAATGTTAGACTGTTGTTAGACTCTGTTAGACTTTTTCGATAAAGATTAAATGCTTTTCGCTATCGGAAGATGACTTTCTTTCCCAAACATTCCTTTGGATCCTTAATTTATTCATTAAATGAATAAATGACACGCTGCGTTATTGTAGAGACCATGCTGTAATATGACATGATGTCGTTTGACAACGTTATTGTTCTGACATTTGGGCAGTTTGTTTTGACATTTGAACAATTGTCAATGCATTTTTTGTTCTACCTAACATACTAGATCGAGGCTCCTGCCATCTAGTGATTCTATTGTAATTTTTTTTTCTCATAAAAGCGTATGCTATCTTTATTCACTATCTATAATAGTTTTAAAAAAATTACTTAAACTATTCAAAACCAAATATTTTTTCCACTTGAAAGAAATGAATAAAATTCAATTTTTGCACTTAAAGAATAAAGGGGAACAAAGGTGAAAACGGAAAAAAAATATCTATTTTTACGTGAGTTACAAAATGCAACGTCAGTCCACAACGATTACTTTTCCGATACATAAAATTTTTTAAAGCTACGTTACGTAAAGACATATTTCATTTTATATACGTAGTTTTAGTTTGGTAGAATAAAAATGTAGATTCATAAAATTTTCCGACTAGTACATGCATGCATGAGAATATAAAGGAATGTAAAGGAAATTAAAAAAATCTGCAAAATAGCTATAAAAGAACGATTAATTCTTAAAAAAATTTATCCTGCGAAACAAAATATACTTTTTCCTCATCCGAAATGCTTCCTCTATACGACCCCAATAAAATATATTAGAAAAATGTATCATAAAAAAATAGAGAAAAGTGTTTTATGTATATGAGTTAAGAGAATGTAAAAAGAAAAACAAAGATTTGTATATAGACTTGTAAATGTATTAACATATAATTTTCAACAAATAGATTATAGGGTTCAATAAAGGAAATAGGTATGGACAGATAATTTTTCTGAGAGTGATATATCTTGAGGAGAACGAAGAAAAGTACTCTCAGTGATAAAGAAAAGGAAACAAAGAAAGAAAATAATTTCAAAAACAAATACTAGCACCAAATGCTGAAATTATCATCAAATTTATAAGCAACTCTATAATAGCGTATCGCGGAGAAACGTATATGTAATATATATACAGTGTGGTAATGTTTATATTAATGATTATAAAATATAAGAAGATTATTTATGATTTATCATTATCATTTATGACTATTATATAACTATTGATTTTTTGTTTTGTTAAAATACAGGGGCAGTAAATAGATGATGGACATTGAATTTATCGATAAATAATTTTAGATCTTTAACTTGTATAACATTCGAAATATCAGATTTGTTAATAATAATCTATTTATAAACTTAAAACGTCGCTAATGTCTTAAGTCGTCACTTCTTCGATGTTTTTATACTGAAGACCCAATGACCTTATCATTCCTATTTGAGCTGTCAGAGAAATTGAAAGCTGATACCTCAGAAACAATAAATTTGTTTTTCTGATACATTTGTAAACTATATTACAAGCAAAATACATTTGTAACTTTGCTAAAATATTTGTATAATCACTTCATATTATTCATGATTCGTTCTTCTTTTTTCTTAATTAATAGGAGCGTAAGAAATCCGTTGTAAAATTGTAATATAAATTTCATACATAAACATTTTGCTAATACATTCAGTTATATTACAAAGTTTTTGAAATTTTTTCTAAACTGAAGCTATTTAGAAATGTTTCCTTAGAAATTGCATTTAATATAACGGAGTCATAATTGTGTTAAATATAAAATAAATTATAGTTTAAAAAACTAAAAAACACGCATTTAGAGTTAATCAAACTAAAAAGTAAAAAAATAATTGTTAACATAAGAATAAAATTACTGACGAGAAAATGAATGTCACTGTTCTAAAAGCGTGCGGTTCTTTGTATGACATTTTCAAACGAACTCAGCATTTCGGAATGAAACTATTGAAAAATTATAACGATTGATATCGAGCACCCCACAGTGACATTAATTTTCTCCTCAGTAATTTTATTCTTATATTAACAATTATCTTTTACTTTTTAGTTTGATTAACTATAAAAGCGTGTTTTTAAACTATAATATTTAAATGAGGTCCCGCTAGGGAGGACTGAAATTATAGTTCTTACAATAATTTAATTTTGAGTAAAGCAAAGGTTAAAGGCGAATATGTCGAGCCAGCCAGGATTCGAACAGGGAATCTCCTGATCCGTAGTCAGGCGCGTTATCCGATGTGCCACTGTCCCCCGCAGGTTTGAATGTCTTAGGTATTTTAATTTTACATGGGTTAAACTGCACTTCATAAGTTTAAAAAAAATCACTAATCGTGGCCAACCTAATCATGATGAGATAATAAACTTATCAAAATATTTAATTGTCGTCTGTCCTTGATAAGTCTACAACGTTTAAATTAAACCTGATCGCTTAAAGTAAGGCAAAATCGAGCCCAAAGAGTCAGTTACAAACAAACATGCAGGTGAAACTAATAAAAGCGTATTAAAAAATCCTGTTGGCAAAGAAGTATTCTGTTAAAAGAAAAATTCAATGTGATCGAGTTTCATCTTTGTTTTAAATTATCCAATGCAGCTATCATTCGATTCCTTTCAACATTCAGAATCAACCAACTATGATATTACACACTTGTAATTTGGGCGCGTTATTTGCCTTACACGTATAATGAATAGCTGATGTTCAGAAATCCCTATTTCCCCTCCAATCGTTTTTGTTTCTATTGTTTTTTTATTGCCTTCTTAAAAATTATAAATTTTTTATTAAATAAAAAATATTATTTATTATTAATTTATTAAAAAATATTAACTTATATATATTATATATCTTACTCTTTTTCTGCCTAATCAATGGGCTTAAACCTTAAGAAACTTCTCTCATTCACAAAGTAGGAGATAGAGGTTGCTGTGCAACCAAGGTTCTCCATCAATCTGGCAAATCGTCGTCGTCGCTGTAAAGAAAATATTCCATATTTAAACAAATTTCTGTACTATTTGACATTTGCTTTTTAACTCTTATGCCGATCTTATGTACTGAATTGAAAAGACATGTATTTCGTCTTCCCAAAAGGTGTTTTCTAATTTCCTAACTACAGCACGGTGTATCGCTTGACATTTAACAACAGCCATCATTACACACACACCCTTTCCTACCAGCACATCTGTCGCAGTACCTCTGCAGAACAATCCCACCTCCCCCTCCCCCCCCACCCAGAGAAAACACGGAGGTGGGTCATTATCACTTTCCTGTGCACTTTATTTGCATATCGTTTGTATTCATGTGTAACAGTGAGGGGGATGGGCTAATAATTGCTACGATTCTGGGCACGACGTCAGAATCCTTCACGGTGAGGCGGTAATCACCCGTTCTCGCTATTCATTAAGGAATATCTTTCTATTCATTAACCAAATCAGATGGAACAAAAGAGTCTCACCCATTAATGGGCAACTCGTTGCTAAGGTTGTCCGAAATGGTGCGGACCTCTGCGTTACCGGTCGTAATTGAAGTAATAATCGCAGATGGAAGTTTAATTTGCCAGTCTCATTCAGTTTTAAAGATAACACACACGCAAATTATTAAATGTTAGATTAAGCAGACACTCATTCCAAAATGTTTTATTGATTATACGTCCGATGGAGTAATAGTACTAGTTTTTGGTTGGATTGAAATTGATCAAAATTTTTAACAATAAGGCTTTATAAAGAAAAACATATATAAAATTTGTAAATGGATTTAAAAATTTTACTAGTTGTATCTAGTTATTATCAGACAAGATGTCAATTATGTAGGTAGGATTGATCAAGGGATATTTTAAGTAAATATAGATTTATATGGTTTGTTCTTATCATCATGAATAGTAAATATAGGCATGGTATCTGGAGTTTCGGATAACGTGGCGATACTTCTATATTTTAAACTTCAATACAGTATTTAAATCGTTTATGACTACTATTCAAAATTACACCTTTATTTATTTATTTATACACAACATATAAACCGTCTGAAATATAATTTATATAAATATAAATTAAGGATTTGACATCATTATTGTGCTCTATTTAACTGATCACTGTAATGCAAATTTAACTACATACTTCAAATAACATGGCTAAGTGTTAGTAATTTGTAGAAATCTGCATTTTTACTAAGTAGCATTTTATATATATACCAGTACCTTTGCTTCAAAAGAATATGTTGAAATAACACAAGAATTATTTTTTTAGCACATAGACCAATACATAAAATTTACAAGATGTATGTTCCTTCTTCGTAGAGCATGCTTCCTAATCAACTCTAACGTGTAATATCTCCTTAATATGTAATTATAGTTGCCATTCTCTCTTTCCTCTTATATCATCACACCATTCGTAGAACCTTGTGAGAACAAACCTACCTCCGTTAGAAAACACATTGGGTCATAAGTATTTACATAACGTTCATACTCAGCGAAGAGCATAGGCGAATAATAGGCTCGAGGAACTACATCAAAATCCTTCAAGGTAGAACGGTAATCAACTGTCCTCGCTATTCGTCAAGCCATACCTTTCTATTCATTAACCAAATCGGACCGAACAAAAGGAAAGTCATTAATGGACAATTCCTTAATATAGTCTCCGAAATGGTGTGGCTTACTGTTACCAGTTGTAATTGAAACTTCCGATGCAATATCCTAAGAGGGATGTTTAATTTCCATTTTAAAACCAAATATGAATTAGTTAATGTTGCTTTGGGATGAGTGCCTTCTTAATCACTTTTGATGAGTAGGGGTTGATGGTATTGTTAATTTACTAATGAAAAGTAGATGGATTCTTGATAATGTGCTTTGGTTAAGAGAGTGTCTGTGAGATATCTGCAGATTGATTTGGCATAATTTTGAAAGCTATTTCTGATTATGATGCAGATTCATCTTAACGAATAATCATCACAGATCAAAATCATTGCTTTGGTTCTCATTTCCCTACATGGTCAATGAAACGATGCAGGATTTGAATGACTCGGAATAAGAGTTAGACCAAAATTTCATATCGGTATAATATTAAATGGCAATTTCATGTAGGTACGAATTCTTTTATTTTAAATACCCATCTAATTCATGTATTCTAATAGATTTTCAATGAATACTAACTTGAAATAAACAAGCTAGAAATTGTTTCCTTATGCAAGCTGTGGATTCTAATTCTTGAGTAATGCAAAAAAAGATAGATAAAAATATAAAATAAAGCATAAAACAGCGACATGTAAACAGTTATAAGACGAAAGAATTGGGAATAATAATTAAAGTGATGGTATTGATTACACGAGAAAACACTTTTATGCGCATTAATAAAACATCTAAAAGAAATTTCGACGAATGTTGGATATCGATAAATGTCTGGCTTTATAATTTATAAACCAAACAATCTCGATAACATAAACAGCGACTACAAGAGAATTTTATCACACCAAATTATTTCATATTCATTCAATTTTTAGTTACTATTTAAGAATTAATGCTGTGGCGCTCTGTGCCACAGGTTACGAATTCGAGTTTCAGGGTTACCGTGGATGTTTGTAGTGGTTCGGAATCCACTTTAAACGGCAGATCCCGTTCTAATATTATTATAGAGGGCTGACAATCCTAATCGGTAAAAATAAAAACATCTCATGTTTCGGAATCTGCCAGTAGGCAAATGGTTTAGGCTCGGCTGGGGATTGTTGCGCTATTGTAGAAGAAGATTTATAAGAATAATTTTCTTATTGTTGCATAATAGTGTTCTTAAACTTTTTTTATAAAATAAACAGATCGCCTCACTTTTGTCTTCAATAATTGGAAAAATAGCCTGATTTTTGTCCAAGTGTTAGCGAGTGTAGCTAAAGTGCTGGAGGACTCAGTTTGAATCCGTTGCATGCACACGATCAAAAAAAAAAAAAAGATAGACAGATATAGACTTGATGATAGACAGTCTTCTTAGTAGATATTTTTACATTATTTTCTGGGACAGTTACCTCAGCAAAGAAAAGAAAGTTTTCCTGGAAGACAATATGCTTTAAACTTCGCATGTCAATGGTATGCACGTTTGTATATATAAGTAAATGGAATACGAACCTCCCGAAGTTCAGAATAGTAAGTATGATAATGATTACAATAATCCATTGAATTTTGAATAACTAATAATTTTTAGTATTGTAGGCATTGAAAGTAGTTCTGGAACTTTGTTTTCTGAATTATATATAAGATATGCTCTCCCTTGGTGTCATCCATTCAGAGTACATTTTGGTCATATAAGTATTGGTATTAGTTGCATTATCCTTTGATCTAAAACTGCTCATTCATTGATTATGGAAATAAGTTTACGCATTATACGTCTGGGATCAGAGATGCAGCTAGGAAAGATTAAAAAGACAATGCAATTATGTTAAAGCGAAACTGCTTTAAAAATGTCTTTCAATGTCCTCCAGACGTGGAGTTTCAGTTTATTATAAACGGTTATAGTTTAAAAAATATTACTCTTTGAGAATGCATCGTAATTGTAATTACATTCTAAAGAAATCAAACAATAATACAACAATACATAATTTTCTGCTTCGTATAAAACTCTTACAGTTTTAACGCTTTCAATTGTTACTTTACAATAGTTAGAAACAATTGTTTATAGACATAAATAAACGTTTCTAAATATTAACACTTATACCAAACAATAATTGAAGCCCAAAACAGTAATTAGAAAACTAATTCATATATACAGCGTGTTATGTGCTTCTTTATGTATTGAACAATGCCATTATAAATGTAGCCTTTGTGAATACGAAAACAAGTACAAAAGCAGGATTCATTATACTGGGGTTTTTTTCTATCACCCCAGTTCTTTCATCGGTAAAATTAGTTGTATTGTTACCCATCTCTTTTCCGTCTTTGCTTCATTGTTGTACCTGAAAAATCCACTTGGATTCTGGCAAATATCCCCTCTGTCTAATGAATTTCTTCTATTGCCAGCATACGGAAATCTGGTGATTAGTTGGGGGGAGGGGAGGTGAAAAAGGAGTGTCTAATAGTGGTTTAACGACCTCTCTTTTCCGTCTTTTGCCAAAAGATAATGATATTCATTTAACATTTAACGCCCTCTACTGTTATTATGGAAATTTCCGCCTGATTTTGTTCTTATTGCATGTAATTGAAATAGTCTGATGATCTGCTGTGTTCGTTTAGATTGGTTTGGGTGTGATAAATAAGATTGGATTATCGATGGGATGATAGCACATACTATGTAATGCTGCAATAGTAAATTATTGTTATGAAATGGTGATAAATGTCAATAGTTATGGTTTTAAAAATTGATATTGAAATGCAGAATGTTTTTGTTTTTTATTGAACGGAATTAATAATGAGTTTCCTTTGTTTTAATTATGTAGTTAATTCAATTTTTTCATTTTAAAACAATTAATGTTATGGA
This sequence comes from Caerostris darwini, assembly GCA_021605075.1. NCBI lineage: Eukaryota > Metazoa > Arthropoda > Arachnida > Araneae > Araneidae > Caerostris > Caerostris darwini. Next base: position 27,927 of record BPLQ01004439.1, read on the forward strand.
TAAATTGAATTATTGTTGAAATTCTTTTTTATGAATATTAAGGAATCGATTTTTAAATATAATGAAATTATAGTTTCCTTTAAACAGCAACCGGTAGAACCCCGGATAACATGCCAGAAAATATTACAAAAACACCTAAAAACCAATATTAGGCTCATATATTGGCTGTTTTGGGCTTAATAAGTATATTGAGAATAAAGCATTTTATGCATTGAAAAGTTATCATATTCAAATAAAAAGATATTTAACACCGTTGAGTTTATGTCATCATCATCATCATCAGTGGCGCAAAAGTCTCATGTTGGGCCAAGGCCATCTGCCTACTGGAAGATTTGAGACGAGAGATGTTTACGGGGTAGGGTAGCCAGCCCTACGACCAACAGTCATAATAGAGCGGAACCTATGGTTTAAAGTGTATTCCGAGCAACTACAAACAGCCATAGCAGCGCCGGGATTCGAACCCGAAACCTGTGTCACCGAGCGACAGAGCGCTAGTCACTCGGCCATCAGGCCCCATTGAGTTAATTTACTTAGCTAAAATGAGAAATCGCAATCTTAAAGTATGATAAATCTTAATGTTACGATCATTAAGATTGATATCATTAAAATTATTAATTATTAGATCGCTAACATTATCATTAATTATTAATTTCAGATAATTATTATTAGATTATTATCATGAAAAACTATCGCGATATAAAGGATCGCTATTGTAAAAATCCCATTCAAAAATTACTTTTTAAAAACATCATATCTAAAATAAAATATGTTTTTGTTTTCATTGTTAGATATTGTTGTAAATAGTTATTTCAACTATTTTTTATTTAGTATATTTGATATTTTAAAAATCTAAAAGTATACGTATAAGACAGTATTTACAAATAGATTGATCAATAGTAATGAAATAAAAGTTTATGTATGATAAACGTTGAATGCATAATAAAATACATCCTATTTGATGAAAACGTTCAAAAAATATATAAAGAAAAGGATTTATAAAATAAAAAAACTATTCAGCTGAAGTTGATATATTTATACTTGCAAAACATAAAAATCTAATTTGAAATTACTTGTTCCTACCTTTATATTTCGTACTCTTATTTTGATTTAATATTTCACTTGCAGTTGAAAATAAAGGAAATTAAATTATAGAAGAGAAACAAAGTTTTAAAAAGATCTAATTCATTAGAGAAAAAAACTTTTTAAATATAACTTCTTAGAAAGTTTGTATTTTCTGAATATTAATGAATTCAAACTTTAAAATGAAAATTAAGTTATGTAAAATGTGATTCTGCGTTCGTATATATATTCCTTAGGGAACTATCGAATATGTTTTCCTTTATAAAGAACTTCGTGATAAAAAGATAAACACTTCCTTAATATTAAGTTCTTTTACTGAAAAGGAATTTTAATTCTTTATATTTTATTTCCAATGAAATAAAAGTTAACAGTTCTTCCTTTTTCTCTATTACGACGGAAGTTAAAAAAAAAATTTTTGTTTAAATTTGAATCTTTTTCAATTTAAGATGCCCGATTCTCCGCTGGAATAAATTAAATTTCTCGATAAATGTAAATAAAACACTGATTCTCTGCATATAAAAAAAAAGACGAAATGAATTGAATTAAAGAGGATAAATCCTTACAGTTTATGAAAAAAAAACAGCAAGAGGAAAAAAAAAATTATGTTTCTTAAAAATCTTCTCATAGGTAAAGCCAGGTTATTTATTTTAAAGACGAGATGCAATCAATGCTTTGAGAAAAATAAGCCACGTGAGAAAAATGATTTCGTTTAGGTAAAATAACATTGAAGAAAGATAAACAGCTATGAGAGACAAAAAAATAAGAAAATAAAGACTCGAGACTTTTTTTTCTCTGTGTCTTTACTCACAAAACAGAAAATCACAAAAATGAATAATGAGATCTAGTTTTTTTTTGATAGAAAAAAAAAAAGACCTTAAGAAATGTCGCATGGCAACATAAATGTGCAAATGAAGTGAAGGGAAATACTTTTTGTTTTTTTTAAATGGAGTACCAAGTGGAAAATGTTATGCAAAAAACGAACATGAGTTTTGTTTTACAAATTTTCCACAGTAATATATCTTAGTCGAGAGCAACTTGTTTTCATTTTAAAAAATTGAATTTTCAATACTTTTTTTTTCAATGTTAATGTTAATAGAATATTTTAAAAAGGTAAAAAAAAAATGCTCTTCAAATTGAATTTTTTGAATAATGAATGTAGCCTAGAAAAAATAATAATAATAACATAGAAATAGCATTTAAAAAAAACCATATTTTTGCATAGAAAGACTTCTCTTTTTTATAAAATAAGAATTATATAATATGCTATTTTATTTTTTTATGTCTTATAAAAATTTTTTACGACGAATTTAAAATTAAAACTTAAACTTAAATCCATCTTAAGTGTGAAATTGATCGTATTCTGTAAATTTTACAGATATCATTGCTTCCATTCTTTTATTTTAATTAAAATTGACAGACGAAAAAAATTTTCTATATTAATATAAAGTTCCTTGAGAAATAATTAATACAAAATCTGTCAATAAAGGTTACCAAGCTAACATTTAAAACTCGCTTCAGCAAAATTGAAGGAAATAATCCCACTTATATGGCTCAGTGTTAAGCTCTGTAACTAGCTTGCGAAACTATGTGTGTTCAATTTCAATTGCGAAAAGAGCTGTCTAGCTACTATGTTGAAACAAGTAGATACAGTAAATGTTTGTTAGTTTAACATAAAAATATTAATATTGTACACAGATTAAGTTATACCTTAAAGTCATTGCGAAACGAATTAATTTTCCCAAATACATTATTCTAAAGGACGATGTCTTAGAACACCAAATTAGCATTATAAAGTGATAATATCATAAGGACGTTGCAATTAGCTGGTTCATGTGCTAAAATGTACAACTATTCCTAATGGAAAATATCTATTTAGATATTTTATTACATAGCTTTTTTTTTTAATCTAAGCTAATATTAATAAAATAAACTTAACATTTTAGTAAAAATGCAAGAATTTATCACATTGCTAAAAAAAGGTTACTGCCATTTCAAATCGCGAACGAAACATGTGATTTAAATAAGCTGCAATCTAAAGTTCACGAAGAAATCTTTCTTCTTCAATGGATCCCTCAATTCCGAAGAATTATAAATATCTTCTTTTGTTTTTTGAAATTTTGTTAGAATGATGGCATTTTCTTTTTCATTTATGAGCGATTGTAATTGATGGTGCCTTCTTTTAACCTTCCATTTCTTTTTCCTTCCCCTATAGAGAGAATCCACACCAACCCTGCCCGCTTGTCAGAAAAAAGTGCCGTTAAAATGATGAAAGAGTCCTTCTCTATTCTGCATATACACCTTCACAAACTTCCTGCATAAATCCCCTATCCCAAACCTCTATTTGTTTATTTATTTATTTTTTACTTTATTATTATTTTATTTTCTCAGCGATTTTTTTAAAAATATTTTTTGGCGAACTTTTGGAGCACATGTCGACATATAGGTGTCATACAGGTATCAGGTATTATTTATTATACTTAATTTTTTTTTTTTCATTTTGAAATTTTTTTTTCACCACCACGCATACAATGTGAAAAATATTCTTCCTCTGCTTATTGTTAAGGAAGCAGCGCACACGTAGTTATCGATTCGTGTGCTCGCTTGTGCTCAAAGACGCATGGCTGGAGTTTTCTTCGCGCTTTGCTTTTATTTAAAGAATAATGAAAAGAAGAATGGAATGAGAAAAAATATATTAGAACATGCTGAGTAACATCCTCGCTATTCGTTGCATTTTATTAAGATTTTTTTTTTTTAATTAGTATCAAAATATAAGTTTTATTTTTATTTTTAGGAATTGAAAAATTTTGCCTTAGAAATCTTTAGGTATTTTTGAATGTGATTTTTTTAATTTCGTCGTCAAATTTTACTTTATATTCACGAAATTGTAAAAAGAATATCAGAGGATATGATAGGTTCAATTTATTCAAAACCAACACGTTTTGGATCAACAAACTGTGTTTTATCTGTTGATCGAAAAGTATCAGTCTATCTTTCGGTTACAAGGTCTACCAATGGTTACTAAGATCTCAAATTTTAATACACTAGCAAATCGAAAGTCTCACAGTCTATCTAGTAAAACCTCGCCTTTATCAGCTAATAATATGGAAGAAATTAAGTAAATTATTATAAAATTTGATATCATTAAATGTTTTTCCCCTTTTATTACAATAAGGAAATTTCTAATTAAAATATGCAAAAAATTCTTAAGAATGAATGGACAAGGGAAATTTTTTTGTGGTAAATTTTTGTAACAATGAAAAATTCCATAAAGTAATTAACTCGAACACTCAGTTATTTAGTGAAGACTACTGATAAATTAATACATTTTTGTGTTGAAACCCCAACGTATGTGAAAATGTATAGAATAGGAAAGAAACACGCCTTCCAGTAATATATTTATATATTCATCACAAGTTTGCAGACACATGAAATAATCAAAATCAATATACAAATGACTCAATTACACAGTTGTTTTGTCTTTGATTTACTCAGATGTTTAGTTCAGCTTTTACTTCTTGTTGTTGACTTAGTATTTTATTTAGAAAAGCGTCAACTAATCATATTTTTTCATCATAAAAAATCATTCATTTAGTTTCCTTCGCATGATATACAAAGGTCCCCTAATCATTTTATCATAACAAAGAATTGAGTCTAAAGATTTAATACATTAAATGTTAAATATTAAACTACGATAAAATGTATTTTATCAAATAATATAATTTCTTATCAGTATAAGTAATACAAGGCCAATTAATCCTTTTATAAGTACTTTAAACATTAATTGCAAACAAAAATTAAGCATTAAAGTGCAGAAAATAGAGTATGTTTTAAAAAATCTCACAATAGTTACTTAATACGAGCATACGTATTAAAAATAATTGTTTTAAATAAATAAAAATAAAATTATTCATGCAAAGATAGAAATCTATCTCTACATACACATTTCAAA
>BPLQ01004440.1:24587-59321 GCA_021605075.1 Caerostris darwini
TTTTTTTTTTGAAAGGTGTCTTTTGACACTTTTGAAGATCATATATAAATAATAGATACAAAAAAAATATGATTGTTGTAGAAGTTTAGAAAATTTTACTTAAAGTCTTCTTTGTGAAAGAAAATATTGTTGCTCCTTGTTGTATTTTGTTGGTAGACAAAGAAAAAATACTATGCATATGTCTTAAAGCATTTTAAAATTTTGACACGCCACCTTTAAATTGCATTTTCTCATTTTTTTTATTAATTTTTTTGCTGTTGTTGTTTACGTCTAAAATATAATTTTTGTTGAATTCTGTTACTAAAAATATGTTTTTGTTGTAGACAATTATTTTTTGTCACCTTTCAAGGCTCCTGGAAAACTTAAAGAAGAATACAAAAAGAGAGAAGAGAGAATCAGATGTGCAGAAGAGTAGGTTTTCTTCCCTTTTTATTGCATGTCAATTAAATTGTTTATCCATGCATAGTGTTAAGACATGTGAGGTAGTAAATGAATAATTTAAATTTTATCTGAATATGTACATATAATTTTAACATGTTGAATATTATTATAAAAGTAATAATTCAACTATGCAAGATCTTTTTCCTTTCCTTTCTTTTTTCCTTCACTTTTTTTTCTTTTTGTAAACAATCTGAAGAATGAAAACCTTAATCTAATTGAAAACCCTTTGCACATTTTAAATATTACATTAAAATAGGTGGGTTGTCATATTGTTTGTATAAAAAAAATGGTAAAAAAGTAGTTATGAGGTTTTTTTTTATTACTCGTTCTATAAAGATCAAAAAGCAGAAAAAAAATTATTACTATATAAAATACAAAAAAAATGCTGAAAATATTTCATTTTCTGATGGTAGCTATGGAATTAGTTATATTTAATATGTATGTATGTAAAAAAAGGGTATCCCAAAAAATCTGGACTGATTATAATATAAACACTTATTAAACTGCAATTTATAACCTAATTCATATTTTATTATACCAGGAAACAAAGCAGTTAAATTTGTATTGATTGGTGATGTACAGTTAAAAAATCTTTGATGTGCTCACCACCACATAAACAAACATTCTGTAGTTGGACTAGATACTCAGGGGTCCCACTTGTGTACATGCCAAAATTAATAGCAGAGGTTTCTTCAAACAAGGAATTCAAATATACATCTAAATGTCGATAACTGTATTATCAGCATTTGTCTAGAGTCAAGTCTCGAAATTGTGGTGGGACACACATTAATGCAAAAATGGGGTTTTTGCACATGACCAAATATACCTTTCCGAAACTGTCTTGCACACTTTGTAATATGAGGTCCTGGCACTTAATAATAACTTAAAGATGTTGAGGAACTGCTTTTCAATTAAGCTTCTGCTGCCAATTAATTGCCATAAAATAGCTTTATCAAAAATGCATTTTCAACGTCAGTAACAACATTTTAGTTATGTTCTAATTGACTAAAGCAGTAATGTCATGCACAAACACCATTAATAAAGAAGAATTTGTCAATAAGCTAATTGTTGAATCCTATCTTCTTTTAAAGGATTTAAATTTGCTTATTTTTGGGAAATGAGATAGTGCAGTTCCATCTGTTGGTAAAAATATGAATTTTTCACAAGTCTAAGGTTGATACTCGGGTATACTAATTAATTTTTTTTTTTTAAATTATTCAAACTTTTAGGACACACTGTATGTATATTATGATATGGGACATATAGTGTTATTTTATAGTGACACTTTGTTTTGTTGTAAATAATTTTTATAAATGTTTTTAACAATTATTACATTTTTGTAATTTTAAATGTATAAAAGTTTCATTTATATGAATTAAAATTATTAATTAGTATAACTAAAATGAATCAAGAAAAATTAATAGTGTATTATAGGTATATGTCTATATGCATATATACCTATTTTCTGAAAAATAAATTCAACTTGGAAAAAGTTATACATTTTACTAAATTTATTAGTATTTTATAAGGATAAAAATTTGATATTGTATCAAATATACATAAATGGTATGTATTTTGGAATTTTAATTCAAGTGAAATGTTTTCTACGGTTAGGTGTAAAAATGAAAAATTTATTAACTTCAATGGAATATACATATGATAAACCTACTTCAAGAAGTTTTAAAATAAATTAATGAAAGTTTTTATTAATAATATCCCAATGTTTTAAAAAGATATCTATAATATCAAAGTTTTCTTTCTTCTATTTGCATTTAAATTAATATTATGTATATATATATATGTATATTACTTTTACATTTGAATTACATTACTTTTTCATTTGAATGAAATTATATCGTAGAAAACCTAATTGAAATCTGTTTTATCCACATTTATCTTTCTCTTGATTAATTTCGAAATTATTTGCTTTGAATGTTAAGTATATTCTTATTGAACATTAAGTATATAATTAATTTCATCACTGACATGTATTGTGTTTGCTATTACTGAAGTAATGTACTTTTAATCTTGAAAAACATATATTTCATGAAACTTTTAAAAACAATTATTATGCAGCATATTCAATTGTTTCTTTTGAAAGATTTTTTTTTTTTTTATAATTGTTTAAAATGTTTAATAATCTTAATAAAAAAGATTCTTTACATAATTTAGATTTTGCTTTAGTAATATTTATCTGTAAATATGATTCTTATACCCTTTTTTTATATACTCTAAAAATTTTTAATTAATTTTATAGGAAATTAAAAAACAATTCTTAAATTTTGGAACTAAATAACATTTTCAAAAAATTTTTCTAATTTTTTATGTATATTGTAACTTAAATATTGAAATGATTTAATATTGTTATTCCTATATTTTAAGCTAGGGGTATATTTTTATTTTTAAAATTTTTCTTTGATAAAAAGTAAAATAAAATCTAATTTTATGTATTTTTTTAAAGGCTGTCAAGAACTATTAAAATAGTAGGAATTATGTTCTTATGCTTGGCACCAATTGTTTTCTGTTGGAGCATTCTTTCATTTTTTGTGAATTATTCGGGTTATTTGAAGTTAGAACCTACATTTTTTAACACTAGAAGATGGACTGGGTATGCCAAACTGCATCTTAGGCATTTCAATGAATTGGATCATGAACTGGATAAAAGGTATAATGTTCATAATTATAAAATCAATATTTAAAATTTTTAACTGCATACAATTTGCCAGGTAGCATAATTTAATTTTTTTCTTTTTGATCTGCTTTCTTGATATGAATATATGAATAACATTATACTTGTTCATTTATATTTTGAGAAAAACTTTCTTAGGTAATGTATTTTTAAAGTTAAATTAACCAAATTATTCAGCTATTTAAATTAAATTAAATTAAATTAAATTATCATTTGTCTATTGAATGCATATTAATAAACAATAACAAATGAATTAACATATTTTCTCTCATATATTTGTCAAAAATTCATATTTAAGGGCTGTATTTTATGTTTTCACTTTAGACTTAGCAGAGCATCTAAACCTGCAAATGAATATATGAGAGCATTTTCATCACCTTTAACTGTTGTGATTATTAAGTAAGGCTTTCAAAATTTTATTTTATATTATTTTTTTAATCTTATGATAAAGTTAATTTATTTGCTCATTTTTTGTACCATTTATAAGTAAAGAATATTAGTTTATTTTATGAATAACAAAATAAATTATATCAGTAACAGTAATATACATTAAAATTTCAATATCACTATTTTAAGCATCTTTTTTTGTTATTTAGTGATATTTTCAGAGACTATCCAAAAGTAACTGTACTGTTGGAATTTTTCAAACATTTTTCTTTTCTAAATTTGTTTTTCAATGCCTTTCCTTTTAATCATATTGAAAAATGGAATCTGTTTTATTTTTTTTTTCCTTTAACCCTAATCTGTATAGATGTCCTTACAAATAGTCATTTTTAGTCTTAATGTGGAAAGAAGCAACACTTATAGCTTTGGGTTGATCATGAAGGAAAGATGGTCTCCAAAGAGAACACTACATATTCCTTTTCAAGATATTCTAATAATAACTTAATAACTGAATCAGGAACCTTGCATCAATAATTGTATTTTTTGTTGTATAATTTATCAAAAAATTAAGTGCTAGAAAGTTCAGATATAGCTATGGTTATAGTATCCTAGGGCCCGTCCAGGTCCAGATGAGAGCATGTAAAGGACAAGCAGTTTTCGCTCTGAACTTCTCAGCTTGACTGCGAAAAACTACCCACACTATCTGGCAACAAAAAATACCAACTCTTGTCGAAGCGAAGTCAAAATAAGTGATTTTTTTGGTAGGGTTCTGTCAAACTGGTTTTTAATGGGTTCACGAATAGGACTCTTTCCCATCTGGGCAGGCTTTTACATGCAGGTTATGATTTTGAATCTATTATCATGTTATCTGTAAGATTAACATGGCAATTGCTATTCAACAAAGAATTAATTGAAATTGACAATCATAAACAAATTTTGTTTTTTAAAAGGATGAAGAAAATATAGCTAGTTTGAGATTTAGTTATTATTTTTTCACATTTATTATTTTTTACTAGCTATCTTAGTATTATTGGGACAGTGTTATTTAGGAACCTTTCTAAGACTAAAATACTTAGAATATTCCAGCATTTTCAATGACTATCACTAGTGTAAACATGTAGTCAATTTTTCTTATATCCGAAGTAACTTTCAAAAACTTTTTCTTTTTTTTTTTCAATAGGAAAATGGAATTTTTTTTTTATCCAAGTTAGTTTACGATTAACTATTTTTAAAGGTTTAAAACAAATTTTAAAAAGGGGATGTTTTTTTTATATTTTTAATTTATAAATCTATTTGTCATGTGACTATAAATACCTTATTGTACAGACTAATTTTCATGATGAAGTATTGAGTATATGAGAGTTGCCACTAAACAAACTTGATTAGCTATCTTGTGTCTCTCGAATTTGCTATTTATTTTGGAGCTTCATAGATAGGACAGTGAAATATAAATTGCAATATGTCATAAAATGGCATTACTATATATTTCTGAGTATAAGCCAATCTGTGTATAAGCTGAAAATGAATTTTTTTTTCAAAGTTTACCCATAGTTTAAACCAGTTTATAAGCTAAAGTAAAAAAAAAAAAATGTTTGTAATGTTCAATCATGTTGCCATGGGGGCAAAAATTTTGCCAAGCTAGTAAAATATTTTCCAATCAAATCACTTCTTTAACAGTGATTACTGTAAATTTGAAACTAAGTTAATAATTTGAAACTAGCAATAATGCACTAGCACTGGCTAAGATATCTATCTGAAACTAGCTCATTGTTTTCAACGATTTATAGAATCTCAGCTAGTCTTATTTTTTGTGGCATTTATTTTTTTCCTGAAATATGAGCTGGAAGAGTAGTTCTTATTTGGCAAATTTCAAACTACTGATAATTGCATTGGTTAAAACATTTGATTAGGCTTAGGTTTTGGTACTTTACAGTTGATTAGGTGCAAATTTCTCCAACATGTGATTTTTCATTTATGCAATGAGCCTGCAGTATAAATAATTTTGAAATATTACAACTCATTTTCATAAATTATCAATTTCACTTGGCTAATGAAAAAATACGATTTGGTGCAAGATTAGTAGATCTATATAACCTAAGGCCTGCCTATACAAGCCTAACTATGTAGTAGAAAAAGAAGAAAAAAGTTGTAAAAATTCTTGGCTTATACACAAAAATATACAGTAAACTAATTAATTTATTTACTGAGGATGAAGAAGTTATGAAAGTTGCTGTCTGATATTATCTTAAGTTTATTGGCACTTAAACTTGGGGTTGTGCAGATCTTAAGTTTCCAAATACTCATTGCATACCATTGCTTTTTTAGGCCAATTGCAAAGGATTTTTCTTTCTTCAATGTTTTAGCTTTCTAGAGCGTGATCATATTTTTGATATCATAATCTTTGTTTGAATAGAGATCAAAAGAGTGCTATCTATGAATTCTAATAAAAATAGTTTTGTCTATGTTTAATGATTAACAAATGAATTGTTTAGAATGTAACACAAACACTTATCTTTGTATTTCCACTTACAGTTTTCTTCATAGAGTGTTGGGATTTATTGTAGCTTTCATTGCTGTCTGGGGCATAATTAAAGAACCAATTTTTACCCTTCCCTATGTTCTAGTAGTAATATCAGTTGGAGGGATTGCTTTCTCTGTCATGTCAACTTGTGTGCCTGATGAAGTAAGAACTTATTAATTTTTTTAATTAATAAAATATTGCATTATAAAATTATTAGCATTTTTATCTGTATCTTAAAACTGCATAATTGTGTTAGAATAAGTCTTATAAATAGACTATTATCTTATAACAATTAAAAATTAAATTTATTAAGTATAAAATTTTACAAATTTTTTAATTTTAATTGAATAAAATTTGCTATATATTTATTTTCTTTCTTTGACTAAAGTACGCTTCCTCCAACCGTGTGATGTGTAATGATTGTTCTTGAACTGTGATTTCTTTATCTTTAAAAAATTTTTAATTTTACTTTTCTGAAATAATCAAGGATAAGGATTTAATAATAAAGGACTTGAATCTTTCATTACCTTTAATAAACCCATTTTTTAAAATCATTTAAATATAAAAAATATAATTTTAATAAGAATTATTTTATAACTATTAACTGTTGTATAAATAAATAGAGCTAGATTTCGACATAATTTTAAAATTAAAATTAAATCGTCAGATACAAGAGCTCCTCGATTGTTAATCTAAATTTGTTTTTTTCTCTCTAGAATGAAGTATTATGTCCTAATGAGCTTATGGAAAAAATTGTAGCTCATATTCATTATATTCCTTCTCATTTTATAACATCGTCCCATACAACTAGAGTGAGAGACGAATTTGCTAATCTGTTTTCCTGTAACTATGTAAGTAAAATATATTATAAAAAAACATTCATTCATTCATTCATGTATGAAAATCAATATTTATAATATATTGTATCATCAAACACAGAAATTAACTAATTTTATTTTATTTTATAAGATTTCATAGGTTTAAAAAAAAAAAATTTAAACCTGTTATGTTGAGTCATAGCTAAATTGTTTTTAAAATATTTATTTAAAACCAAGGAAACAACAATAAAAATTTCTCAAAAATTCTGTTGAAACTGGAGGAAAAAAAAACCTTGATGTTGAAATTAAAATAATTAGGGACAGGGGAGAATCAATAGCCTATACTTAAGAAGTTGATCATCTGATCTAGATGATTAATTTAAAAAATTGTAAATCCAAAAATGAATTAATTAGCAGGGGAAAAAAACGTTTTTGAAATATTTACTGTGAAATTGACTGAAGTTTTATTTAAAAATCTTTTAACTTATTAAAAATATGGATTTTGATTTTGATCACTTTGCTAAACTTTAAATATAAATGCATGAACTAGTCGGATTCTTTCATAATATATGACCTTTTCGTTCTTAATTAATTTTTATACATCTAATTATCTGTACAATAGTAGATAATTAAATGTAATAAATCTATACTTTTTTAGTTTTATAAAATTTTCCAAATATCTAATTATGAACTTAAAATTAAGGGAAGTGAATATTTAATTAATGAAGTTCTGTTTTAGGAATGAACTAATGTAAGTTAAGGACTATTTGTATGCTAGATTATTTTTTTTATATTTATATATTAAGAAGTTAAAATTTGTTGTTGATACTAACTGTGCAATTTTTATTATTTTTTAGGCTATAGTCTTAGGAGAATTACTTAGTCCCTTGCTGACACCAATTGTTCTACTTTGGTATATACAGCCACGAACATTAGAAATCGTTGATTTTCTTAGGAATTTTACAGTTCATGTTGATGGAGTCGGTGATGTATGTTCATTTGCACTGATGGATGTGTCAAAACATGGCAATCCTCAGGTATGAAGAATTTTTTTTAACTTTCTTTAAAGGAATATTATAAAGAGGCCTCTATAGAGATCTTGGTTCTTGATTAGAGTTCTATTTTTCATACACCTTAATTCATTTATCAAATTAATAACCTGTTACTCTTGTTATGTAAATAGTATGCAAATGAGTTAGTATTTTGTCATGAATCGTACTGCATCGTGTATAAAATAGTTTCAGGCATTTCTAATTTGTACCTACTTTAATAAAATGATTAATTGAACTTACTAAAACAACTTTAAAACTTCACACAAAAGTTAATTAACACAAATAAAAAAATGTTTTTAAATATTTTATATAAATAGATTATTTTATTTAAATATATCAGCTAATTAAATCAGTATTTGTAATTTATTAAATTATATATTAATTTGTGCTTTTATGGGTCTATCCATGTTTGAAAATTATATTAAATAGATAGTTTAAATAAATCCAATAAACAAGTTTTTATTTACCTCCTTTTTAAAAATTATTTTATGCTGATAGTTGTTTCTTTGGTTTAATTAAGCTGAAGTTCTTTTACATTGGTAAATACTTCTTAAAGATAATTATATATGTAATATAATATATTTAAATTATAAAAAACGCAAAAAATAATTTACTCATTATCATTTTTTCCCGTAGTTTTATCTCTTTTTACTCTTATAAAATTAAAAATAGGGTTAAAATAATTATAAAGTGATTGCATAAGCCTTCGTTTATAGATACTATAACATGGCGAATTTCATGTTATAAAATTTATTTGAATAAAATTCATCTTTATTCAGTGGTATTTACTTTGATTTATTACCCTTATTTGAATTATATTGCTTATATTTAATATATTTTCATTTGTTTTAAAGTTTTCTTATTGTTAATTTATGTGATATTTTTTTTATTCTTTTTCTATTAAATTATATACAAGAGCCAGTAAGGAATATTTAATTTATTATTTTCTTAGTGGTTGGATCAAGGTCTAACAAAGGCTAATATGCAACAGCAAGCCGAAGATGGGAAAACAGAACTTTCAGTTCTCCACTTTGCGGTGAGTTGTTATCAATATTTTCTTTTGTGTGCTAAAATTCATATTTATGCAAAGGAATTATCCACAATTATATTTCATTAACTTAAGTCTGTTTCAAGTAGCCACTAATTATTTTACTGAAAACTTTTACTTGAAATTCATAGCCTTCTATTAACATGTTGATTTGCATATATTTTCAGTTCAAAATAATTATTATCAAAAATATAAATAAACACAAATAATTTTTGTAAAAAAAAACAAAAAATCCTTATTTCAATATCCAGATTTTTCATTGACGCAACATCCCTCTGGGAGGCCAAGGCCATCTGCCTACTGGGAGATTTCGAGACATGAAATGTTTTCTTTTTATGGGGTAGGATTGTTAGCCCAATGTTCTACAGTCGTATTAGACAGGAACCTGTAGTTTAAAGTGGATTTTGAATAACTACAAACATTCATGCAATGCCAGGACTCGAATCCAAAATCTATGGCACCAGAGCACTATTTACTCGACCATTAGGTCCCAAATATCCAGATTAGTTACTTTAAAATTGAGAAATGAAATTGACTGTGATTTTTAAAATAATATATGAATTTCAAATCTCCTATCATTTTCTTCACTTAATAACATAAACATTTGATTTAATGCATGAATTTTGTTTTAGTTGATGAATCCTAATTGGCAACCACCTGCATCTTCTAGTGTATTCATTCAAAACTTCAGAGAACAAGGTAAGTGTTATAAGAAAATAAATTGATTAAAGTTTTATGCATTCTGTAGTGATTGAAAAAAATTCCTTAAAGAAATACTTTATATTGGATAACATTCTACATGCTAATGGCAGTTTCATATCATTTTAAAATTTAAAATAGCATGCATATGATATTTTTTTCTTTAGTGTTCTTAATATGCTATATTATTTCCACTTTATATCCATTATTTAAAAATTACTATTTAATTAAGAAATATTGTGTAACTATAATGGGCAACAAAGAGTAAATTTCTATGAATAACATTTTTTGTTTCTCTATCTGTGGAATAAATTATAATTATTAATAGAATTTATAGATAATCAATAAAAATATATGTCAATTAAAAAAAAACATCTTAGAAAATATACATTTAAAAAGTTTATTTTTACTTAATATATATGTACATTAATTCTCATGTTTTTTTTTTTTTTTGTACGTTATTTTATATTTTATATGCGTTTTTTTATTTGGCTTACTATATCTTTTGTTATTTGTTTAGTTCTTGTTTGGCTTTGCTAACAATGTCAGTTTTCTGCCCCATATGTTTGCTGTGCATGGCAAACATGTTCTTTGAAAAAGGGATCTTAATGATTCAGTTTATGAAATTATACAATTCACAATTATTATCTATTTATTTTTGCTGTTTTTACTTGGTTTATCTTTTCTTCTAACATCGTTCTTTTTCTCTCGCCCTTGGTCAAGTTTGCATGTTTCCTGTTTACAAATTGGCCCGCAGTTATTTTAAAAAAAGATCAAAATAAAGTAATTAATTAAAATATATAATTTTTCAGCATTAAAAATGATAAAAATTCTTTAAAGTGCTTAAATTAAGAAAATAAGTGAAAAATTCTCACCAAAATCAATATTTTCAATGGAAATATTTCGTTACTCAGCAATGCTTCAATTTGCCACTCATTGACCATTATAAATGTTGCTTTGAAAATTCTAAATTGCTATCTTCTTTTTAGTAAATCAAATAAATATTGCATGACAAACAATTTCATGTACTTCATTTTGCTTATGTCAATATTTATGCTACTTGTAGATTAAAAGTAGGCTGATTAGTAACAAATCCATGATGAGATAACTAAAATATTTGTTATTAATTATATGCTTGTTGTTAGTATGGATTATTCTCAGGTATTTATTTGGTTGTTTTTCTCCTTATGACGTTAAAATATCATGAATAAGATTTATTTAGTTTTAATCATGATAAAAATCGTTTCAGAAAGAAAGAATTTGTTGTTTTTAAGCGTATTACTTATTATTTCTGCCTGATAGATTGAAATTATCTAAATTTAATATCTTGCAGAGTTTTAGTAAGTATATCATAAAGTGTGAAAACATAAAGAATGAATAAGAATTCATATATAAAAATGTTAAAGCAGAAGGTTAATTGTAGAAAGGCAAAAAACAATGAGAAAATATAAAAGTAAGTTTAATATGGGTCAGTGCAATAAATGAATCTTTTAATTAGTTAGGAGAGTATATATATATATATATATATATTTATATTTATATATATATATCCTTATTTGTTTGTTCAATATCGCTGGTTTAATTTGTTGTTCATTTTCTTCTAGTTGCTAGTGCTGCTAAGGATGAACATTCAGGAGTTCAATCACTTGCTTACTGTAATTCTCTTCATTCTGTTGCAACATTAGGATCTAAAGTAAGTTTATTATTTCTATGTAATGTCCTATTTTTTTTTGTGTGTGTATGGTAATTTTCCATTTGTGAAGTTTTAAAAAATCAAATGATGCATATTTATATGACTAAAGAAGATTAGTTTTAGATTTTTTTTTAAAATCAAAAACTTTAAATCATAGTGCTGTAGTTAGATTTAAAAAATTCTTTATTAAGTGTATAAATATATTATTGCAGTAACAAAAAATCTTGACCTGTCACAAGAGTGATAACAGTGAAAAAATTGATTAGAGGGAAAATTAACAACTATATAGAAATTTTCTACTAATTACTATGTCCAATCATTGCTCTTTATAAAAGAGATTGCATGCTTAATAACTATATTCATCTTACTGATACCATTAATAATTTTAAATATATTTATTTATGTGTAGTTTTTATGTTTTTCTTATGTATAACACAACTGTAGAGCAATTCCCTTTAAAAAAAGACCATAAGGATATAATTCATTTTTTCTTGAGTTTAGTGTTGCAAGCTTCTCAATATGCACCTTAGATAGTGTTGAATTTGCTTAAATCTGTGTTATTAGGGATAAATTAATATATATATATATATAATTTCATATGCAAAGTAACAAAAAAAAAATCATTTTTATGTTAGCCACATTATGAATTAAAATGCTTTCCCTTTAAGTAGTCTATTGTTGTATAGTCAAGCATTGAAAACTAAGCTTTGTGACCTTCATTTTAGTCAAAGTCATACATTTAAAGAAATTTGATAAAACTTTAATTAATCAAGTTTATGCTTTTTTAAAAGTTTGGTGAAGCAATAGAGTGATTCGAAGCTACTTTAAAATAAATGGGAGATATCAATATTTATGGGTCTTATTAATAGTATTAAAAGCCCAAAACTTAAAGTAAAAAGAGGGGAAGTTAGAATTGAGAGTTTGGAGAATCAAATTGTCAAAACCTATGATGCAATGCAATAAGATGGTCTTTTAAGTTGATTCTCCAACACAGGCAAGTATGTCTAAGTCTTTAATTATAAGTTAACAAACCTAAGCTATCAAATAAAACACACTTTAAAGAGAAAAAAAATATGAAAGAATCCAGATGACAAAAAGTCATGACTGAAGAGGCTCGTATCTTTCTCTCAGATACAAGCGAAGAATTTAAAGGGCAATACCTAAGTAATGTAATGTGTATGCAAAGTGCAACTTTGAAAACTCATCTGAAAGGTGTCTACATCATCTGGATAGATATTTCTGAAGACATCTGGATGGATATTTCTGCAAATGGAAACCCAAAGCCTTTTGTGCAACCAAAAACTAAAATAAATTCAAAATACTATATTAAAAAATTTCTAAAGGTTTTTTTTCTTTAAAAAGATGATTTTTTCAAAATGTATCCAAATGAAAATTTCTTCAAGACTTAGGCATCTTCACATACTACTAAAAGTACTTTGAAATTCCTCAATGAAGAGAAAGTGCAATTCATAAAGCCTTATTAGTGGTTGCCAAACAATTCTTAGAAGACATAATGTAATTATTTTTTATGGGGATATTTAAAAAAGAAACTAAACAAGAAGAAAGCTTCAACTTTAAGACCTTAAAAAGCTATTTCAAAAATGAAGAAAACCTCTTTAAAAAATGATACTATGTGCATTGAAATCATGGCCAAAGCCATATAGACAAATCTACTATGTGAAAGGTTGTCATATTGAGAAATATTACTAATTTTTGCTCTAGTATTAAAGAATATGAATGCATCAAAAGTGGTCCGTAACATTTTTTGCTACTTTGGAATATGAATGCTTTTTAATGATTAGCCTTCAGTCTGAATTCTGTAATTTTCAGATTGATAAATCGCCATACAAGGTTGTTGAGAGAATCGTCATACAATTGAGTTGATCCCAGGTCAGGAAGTAATGAATATTAGAGAAATGATAACATATTATTGCTCTTTAAAGTTTAATAAACTTTCTGTTTTTAGACTGTATATTTTGATTTTATCACAACAAAGCTGACTGTGTGATAATATTCATCAACATATTAAAAAAAAAAGCAAGAAATTAGTTTTTTGAAAAGTTTTTTGTTGAATTAAAATATTTTAAATAATACAGGCCTTCACCAAAAAAGATATTACCTTAACTATTTGTAATAAAAATGAAATAAATCACTTATGAACACTTAAACATTATTAGAAAGCTGGATAATGAACAGTTCCAAAAGAATAAAAATTGCATACATAATTTTTTTCAGTGTAGCTTATAAACGTTGGAAGTTAAATTGAAATGATCAAGTTGGTGAACTGAAAAATTATAATGCTTTTAGACAATATGCATCTTTAAATAAAATTTAAGGTTTACTAAAACTAATATTCCGTTCTGTTTCAATAGACTAATGAAAATTATTTTGTTTCAGTATGCCAGTTTGGTCAACAGTATAGATCAATCAATGCATCAGTCATATCCCAGGTCAAGTAATAGTTTGCAATCCTCCAGCTTAAGAAGAGAAAAAGTTATCACATCAGGAATGAACCATGCAGAAGGCCCCCCATATCATGCTCAAAATGGGATTTGGACCAGGTTGGTATATCTTTCATCGTATCAAATAAAAAAAATATCCAGTTAAAAACTTTAAAATTAAATTTAAGATTTGCATAAGGCAATTAGCAAAAATAAGGTCTTTTTTTTTAATTCTATACATCTGATAATTTTCTAAGGAAGAGCTTTCTTTTTTTTACTCTGTCAATACATGCATAGTCGGTGAAATTGTCAATTGTATTTTATATACATTTTATATAAAAAGTATCCGGAATTGTTGAAATAAAGTAAAAAAAAAATCAATTTGTTCATCAAATTTATCTTCTCACCTTCAAAGTAGGCTCTATAGAGTGCAATACAACTAAGACAGTGCTTGATCCTACGTTTTTTGGTGGCCTGATGCCCAATAGGCTAGCACTGTGACTATTGATTGGTACCATAGGCTTCATGTTTGAATCCTGGAAGTGGCATGGATGTTTGTGAATGGCTCAGAATCCACTTTAAACTGTAGGTCCCTGTCTAATTAGCCTAAAGTATGCACAAAATGACCATAGAGCGACAAACCAACCTATATTTTTTGTAAATTGTTTGTGTTATGGCCTTCAGATCTTTCAGTGAATTTTCTTACATGGCTTCAATCCTTCAAGTGAAAATGCCTTCGAAAACCAATGTCGATGAGACATTTATTACATTTCATAGAGGTGGAGTCTGTAGAAGCTCAGGAAATCATGTTTTCACCAACTTATTTTTGATACTCCTTTTGGACAAAATTGAGCTGTTTTGGGGCAGTGTATTTTATGCCCAAAATATCTTATATTATCTATAAATTGGCTTAAAAGATACATTCACATGCTGAGTTAACTTTCTAAGATTCATATGATGATTTTTGATCAGTAACTTTTTGGTTTTGTTTTCTCAGTCATAGCAATTGAAGGTTGACCAGAACTACTAATCAACTACCACTTCTCTTGGCCTTTTTTTAATGCTTTATACTATTCATATTCTTGTCTTTTTTTGTTTATGATTCACTGTGTCTTCTGCAACATATTTCGCTATTCGGCACACAAAATTTAAGGTAAACTCTTTGTTAAACTAAGTTTTCAATCTTAAAACTTACTGAGCACCCAAAATGCTTGATTACAATGTTCCTTAACACATTAAGTGGCACATAGTGCCCGAATTCTGTGTGGTAAAACTCAGTGCAGTACTACCAATGTGCCGAAATACTGTGATATCTTTTATGTGTATGTTTTAAAGTATAAATTCAAGATATTTTTTACATAAAATGTAATATTAAGAAGTGACTTGCAAAAACAATTTCTATATTTGATTATTATGCTAATAATAATTTGTCAAGGTTTATTATTCTCTGAAATTGGTAGTAAATGATGTTGAAATGTGGACCTTTATTATGTTTTGAATGTTAAAAAATTGTAAGTAAAATTAACCTGAAATTAAGTTTTAAGAACAAGGTGATTATTATTTTTGATTTTTAATTTCTTGCAATACAGAAATTAATGCTCATATGAATTAATAATTGATTTTAAATCCAGTACATTTGATTTATGGTAATTTGAATTCTATTGAGGAGATATGTCTGCAATTCACTGCATAATTACAGTTGAATTATATTTGTTATTAAACAACTTATTTTTGCAAGTAGTTTTTTAAAACTTGTTTTATGCGATGATGTTCACAATGTTGTTAAATGACAAATTCACAATCATTTTGAAAATTTCAACATAATAAATTTGTTACGTACAAATTATATTGCTTATAACAGCAAATTGTATATGCAAATAGTATATAATTTTAATACTTTAATAAAAATATTTGTATTGTATTCGGATTAATATTTCTTTGTTAATAGTCATTGTCCAACTTCATAGTAATGTGCATAATTTAGTTTTAATGAATGAAAAAGAAGAAAAAAATATATTATGCAAGCATCAGGAAGAAAATTTTTTAACAAGCAATATTTTGTGAATAAAGTTTGAATGACATTTCATATATACAAATTTGTTTTATCTGACTTGATTTTATGAAATATATTGTGGAGATATAAATAATTTGAGTATCCTTTTTTCTTTGTTGTGTAGTTATTTACTCTGTTATGCTATTATTCAAAAGTTTGCAATAAAACTAAATTAATTTACATTAAGCTTCTTTTTATGGTGAGGGATAGTTTCATATTTCTCGCACAACGGATGCAACAATGTCGCAAAAAGAAAATAATAATTTTTTTTCTAATCTGAATTGTAAAAAAAAATGCTTTTTGAAATGTCAAGATGTTTTTTGTCGAAATGCAAAATAATAAAAATATTAAATATAAGTAAGTACACAAATAAATAAAGCACAAAAGAAAGGAAAGGCACTGTTTTCAACAAAATATTCAACTATTTGTTTAATTCAAATAAACACCAATAGAAAAACATTCATAATGGTTTTGAAATTTTTTTTATTTTAATGAAAAAAAATCCTTGCGCAATAACATTTAAGTGTGAAGTAATTTTAATGAGTAATAAAATAAAATAAACAATCCAAACAGCATAACAGATTTTTAATTCCATTTTTGGATTTTTAAAATCTAACTTTCAACATTCTCTACTATGTGACATAAAAAAGAATGCTACATTAAATTCAATATTAAAAATTTATTACAACTTAATTCATCATTAATTGTAATGCTAGCAACAGCTTTCTATAATAATTAAAATTTTAATAGTAAAAGTAAATAAAAGTTATTGAAATGTGCCAACTTGATTCTGAAAAAGAAGATAAAATAATTTTTATTGTACGAAGCTAATTTTTTATGAAAAATAAAGTTTATTATACGATAAATCATTGCATTGAAATAAAACTGAGATAAAATTTCCCTAGTTAATTG
Organism: Caerostris darwini; assembly: GCA_021605075.1. Classification (NCBI taxonomy): domain Eukaryota; kingdom Metazoa; phylum Arthropoda; class Arachnida; order Araneae; family Araneidae; genus Caerostris; species Caerostris darwini. The sequence continues at coordinate 41,339 of BPLQ01004440.1, forward strand.
ATTGATCAATTATCATCCAAGCTTATTTTATTAAAACATATGTATTAAATATTATTTTATGTATACATTTGCAATCTTTCAAATAATATGTTTATGAATTTCAGTGTAACTGAAGTGGAAAATATTAATCCCATCGAAGCAAGAGCTGCAGACATGAGTCTCAGTGCCTTGTTTTTGCATGAAGTAAGTCTATATGTGTGTCTCGTCCCAATTGATGCTTTTGCTGGTATAAATCATGCATAATGCACATTGTTTTGTCCTGGGTGAAGGAAATAACTAATTTTTTTTATTTCAAAGTTCTGAGGTGCACTTGAAGATAGAAGTATAACTTTACCACTTATACATTTGGTTCATCTAAGCATATTAAAATAGCTTCCACACTTTATGTTCATTGTATGGATCTATGAACTTCATAAAATTTCTGTAAAGCTCTAAAATATGTAACAGCTTGTAAAAATTTATAATGAGAACAATTATTTCCATTTAATGCTGAATGACAAGTGAATATATGAAAAGTGAAATATATGAAAACTTTGATTAAGATAATTTCTTTTAAAAAGTCAAGTTTTTATGAACTTTTATATTTAAACATATAATATTTATTTTAATATTTGTATTTATTAACATTTTATTTTATGTATAAATCATCTGTATTTACATCCATTAAAAGAATTGTGAAGTAAAGTGTAATTTATTAGATTGAACATAGTTTTTTACAAATATAAATTAAAGCACTTGCATTTATATGTTATGTGTATTTTGTTTATTTTTATGTGTATTTGCTTTTATGTTTATCTGAATCTTTAAATGCATAACTGGCACAATGTGACAAGTAAGTGTTTTAACTTGTTAAATTGTTCTTCTGTGTTATTTTGTTGTTATTTTCAAGTTGTATTTTAATTTTGAAATAAAAAGAGAATTCCTTCTGCCTGCTAGGGCTATTTCTATAGTGAGAGACCTGTTTACACGAAAAAAAAAAACAAATCCTGCTATTTTTTTTTTTTTGTGAATATGTTCTTCATTTTAGCTTGAAGTGTTATTTATATTTTCTTCAAAATATATAGGTAATATTTACCATTAAATTTGCTATGTTTAAATGTCATCTTTTTTTTTTTTTTTCAATCTCTATAAAATAGATGTAAAAAAAATGATGAGAAAATTTTTTTTCATTGACTTTGTATACTACTAATTTCTTAATTAAAATATTATTTTAAACTTAAAAAACCCATAAAATTTATTTCCATACTTATAAAAATCTGTGTGTGTATATACATATAAAACAGATTTTTATAACTACGAATATATATATATTTAAATTTTTGATAAAATTTTTCATGCATTTGTTTTTTTCCAAATATTAAAAAATTCATAAACTTAAAAATTTCAAATTTTGAGGTGTTTAAAAAATGTGTTAATTATGTATGGTTTTTCAAAAGAATTTCTTTAAAGTTCTAAATGTGGTGTTTTTGCTATATATTTATATATTTTTGTGGCCAACAAATTTAGAAATTACAAAATTTCATATAAAGCTCACAAAAAATAAATGATTTAATTGTGATAGATATTTTTTATTTTCTGCATAGCTCCATGATAAACAGATGGGTTCGTTAACATCTCCTGACCAATCTAGATGTGAGCAACAGCAAGGTGTAGAAACTGGTGAAGAATCTCCACTTTTGGAATTAAGAATGGGGTTTGTACATTTTAAAAATTTTGTTTTGTTGAGATTTATTGTGCAAGAGAAGTTGAATTTTTGTTGACTTTTAACAAGAGAAATGTCAGTTTTTTTTTTTTGGATGGTGGGGTGGGGAGGATTCATTAATGACGAATTATATTAGTACAATATTTATTTTCTTATTAGTGATATAAGAATAAATTTGGAGTTTATCAAATAATAATTTTAGGCACCTTGAAACATTTCTATTTACTTTCAATTAATAAATGTATGAATTTTTAGGAAATGGTAGTAAATGATAGTTAATTCATCTCTCCTTGCAAAAATTATTAAGAGCTCATTCAACTTTGACAGACAATTCAATGGGTGGCTTGTTTTTTCAAATTGCTTTCTGAGTATAATATTATATCAATCTTAGCATTTTGTTGCAATATTTAAGCTGGAATTTTAATTTTCTATTAGTAGATAAAGCAAAAAGAGTCCTGTGTATAGGTATGTTGTACTTGAGAATTCTTTTTGTAGCAAATTTAGAAGAAAAGGGATTATTAATAATTTTTAAATATAGGACAGTTAAAACCTCTTGATTAACATTTAGTTTTTTGCTTCGTAATAAATATTTATATTTTAAATCAAGTTTTATTTTTAATCTACACTTTTTTCATATATATAAATTGTTAGAATAATTAGATTTTCTAGTGGAAGGGTCCATCTTGTTATACAAATATCCATCATTAGCATTTTGTTGTAAGATGAAAATATAAAAAATATTTAAATTATTTTTTTAAATTTCAATTTAAATAACATAATTTTTTTATTCTTACATTTACTTTAGAATTTAATTAAAACATTTATGCATAAAATGTAGGTGTTGGAATTTATACTTCAATTTTGCTCATCTAAATGTTATTGAAATTTATATAATTTGAAAATTAAACCAACATTCTAAAGAAATAAAAGTCAATCAAATATATCAAAAAATTAAAAACAATACTGTGTATTTTATTTTACAAAATCACACATACTTGAAGGTAAAAATAGTATAAGCAACAAAACATTAAATTCATTGCATTAAATATTTCATTTAAGAAACTGCATTTGCATTGAACTATCAAGCTTTAGTGAAGTATTCTCCTGTACTAGGAAGCTTTCTTTTACAAAACAAGGTCACCTAATCATTTAATAATATACTATATAACAATTAAATATCAAATTTCTTGGAATCTTTTACAATAATTGGTAATGTTTTTACATTTTTAAATAGTATAGAATTTAACTATATTTTTGTAAAACAAAAACATAAGATTGATTGTATATTAAACATTAATCACAAGACCTTGTATGTTATGTCAGCAATATAATGCAACTTCCTTTTAAAATTATTTAATATTCTTCAAATTGGAAAAGAAAATAATAATAATAAAACCCTAAATATTTTCCAATGAATGTATTTTTTCCTTATGCTCATTATATTAATTTTAAGAATTATAATATGGTGGAATTATATATACTATTATACAAATCATGGAATAATGGTAAATAACAAGTTATACAATTAGATTTGATAAGTAATATCAAAATTGTTAGATAGGTTTTGCAAGAAGTTGTATATTTATTTAATATAGTTAAAAATGTTTATTAGTTTTGCTTAATAATTAATGTGATTTTGTGTTATTCAAATTGTTTATTGCACACAGATTGAGAAATATTTTCAATTTAACAGGAATTTTACGATTGGTTTGGTGATATATATTAAGATATATATATATATATAAACATATATTGTATTTATCCATAATGAAATTTCCTGTAAATAATCCATTTATTTTATAATTACATAATTTTTTTTATCCAAAAAAATCATTAGAACAAATATTGTAAGATACCTATTGACTGTTAATTTTTGATGAAGATATATAAGCAAATAAAAATAAAGCATAATTAATAAGATACTTTGCAAGTACTGTGATACTATTTAAGATAATGTAATAATGCTTGCCTAATGTAACATCTAAAAAAAAAAAGTTATATCTTTTGTTAAAATATTTAATTTTATATATGGTGGTATTAATTCATTAAATTGTCTTCTTTTTAGAGAGAACAATTATGTGCAGTGAGAAGGAATTACTCTATAGGCTTATTTATTTATGATGTTTTTCATCAAATGCTATTTTGCATACAACTGTGATTCATGTGAAAACAATTCTTAAACAGCTGTAGCAATTTGCTCAGTAAAGCTAGTATTGTAACTATAATAAACATTTAGACTGTTAAAATGTTATTGAAAGTGTGCTTTTAATGTTTTGACAAGTGTAAATATGTATATGGATAAAACTTCAGTACTAAATAGTGTCATGCCCTGAATTTAAATGTAATAAAATGGTGTTTTATTTGTATTTTGTTAATGTAGTGATATTTATTTTAAGATATGATTTTGTACCAACAATCATGTGATTATCATCATATGCTTCCTTGAGCAACTACTCACTATTTCTGGTCTTAATAACTATTGCATCGAAGACGTTGCCTTGAATTAGTATTTGAATGAATATTTTCATATTACTGCTGATATATTTGATTTGATTGCTTTTAATTATTTTTCTTAAACAGACGAAATGAATGAATTTTAGCTGATCTATTGTAAGGTTTATTGAATGTGTGTGTATTTTTCTTTCGCACTTTAAATGTTAATAATATTGCATAGAGCTCTTAACGCACAAACAAGTAATATTTTTCATGAGTGTAGGAAATGTTTCTTTTTATGAAAATTGTTAATAACGGTAGCAATGATAAACACATATTTTTAAAACAATAGATTTCTTGTTTGTGTCTGTGTAGAATTTTACGTGATAATAAGATGTGATTCCTTGTTTAAGTTTTTTTTTTTTTTTTTTTTTTTTTTTTTTGTCTGTGTATTTATGATATGTACAATAATCACCATTATTGTCTTCATATTTATTTTTTCTCCACTTTTGAGTTTATTGATTTCCAACATAGTTTTTGTACAAGAAATATAACTCATAAAAACAAAATTGAACACATTTAAAAACAAAATTGAAATTAATGAATCAAACGTGAATTGGTTTATTGTCTACTAGTTGATTTTTTTTAATATTTTGAAAATTTTAAATTGGAATTTTTTTTTTCTTTTTTTTTCTTATTTTATCAAATTTTCATTTCTCTGTTAGTATTAACTTTTTAATCATGTGCTGCTTTTAAAGTAATTTATTTTTTATTAAAGAAAGTTAAAACTAGTTTAAATCTTATTTGTTGTATATGTGTGTGTAATGCTCTCAAAGCTGATTATTTATACTCACCAAAGAAAATGTACTCTTTTTATTTTAAAATTTGAGTTTTAAAATGTTTTAAAGCATTTTGCAAAATTTAACTCAAATGGTTAAGTTATTGACTGTAAATAAAAATTGTACATAAATCTGAAACTTGATTATTGGATATCACTGAGTACCTGAAATATAAATTTTACTCGTTTCACATTATCCATCTCATATTTAACTCTTAAAAAATAATGTATAATTATACATAATTATGTATTTAGATGTAGAGTTTATGGATATTTGCTTTAAATAACAAATTCTGTCTTTAATATTATTGTTTAATTACTTCTGCTTTAATTATATTGTAGTAAATTATAGTTATAGTGTAATATTTAAAAAATGGAATATTCACATGAAATTAAAAATCTTTAGTATCATATAAGCTAAGAAAATTAATAAAAAATAGTGTGTATTTAAAAAAAGTCATAATTTGTGTTATATTTTCCATAACATTATAAAATTATATTAAGATAATTTTTTGTATTACCATTTTTAATGGTTATATCATTTTTATTTAAATGAGTTGTTTTAAAAAGTGCTATGAAGATAAAAATTATAATTTGAAGAAATATAGTATTAGGAAAAAGCTTTTTGTTTTGTAATAAAAATAATTTATGATTTATTTGAGAGAATATTACACAAGAATAAATTTTTGTGTATTAATGCCTACATTTGTGTATGAGCTTTGTTTCACTGTTTTCTTTATGTAGAAAGTTGCAGGGTTTTTACTGGATATTAGTGTTATTGCCTTTCTAATACTGAAAGTATATTATGCCATTGAGTTTCTATTCTCATGACTATAATATATATGAGCTTGAATAAGCCTTACACTCAGTTAAGTAATTGTATGTTGTACAAAATATTGTTGCAGATTTGTGATTTTATCTTGATAAAGATAAAATGTATCTTATTATTTTATTATGTGTCCTTTCTTTTCTTTGTTTTAAGTGTCCTGTTTTTATTCTATGATTATTATGTTACTTATTTTCGTTTTTCTGTTGTGTATGTTTGTACAATAACTTTTTTATGAAAGCTTATTATCTGTGCTATAAAATATATATTAAACTTAGATTCAAAAATACTTTTATTAACAATAAATGCTCAAAAATGTACTCAAGTTTTTCTAGAAAAATGTCTTTAAAATCAAATAATCATTTATTCAATATTTTATGTTTTGTAATTAATATTATGTTTATTATTTTATTATGTTTTGTAATTAATATATGTTTTTGTTTCCCAATATGTTTTCATAAAATGTATTTATTTTTTTTTTAAATCTTATTGTTGATATATTAATACTCTATTAACTTTTCAAATCAACTTTCCCTTTTATAAAAATGTTCGTTTTCCCTTTTCTTTTTTTTCCATCCCAGTGTTTTTTAGTAATAATTTATTTATTCTTTGAATAAATATTAAAAAGCCCATATAATTTATGTGATGCTATTCGGTAAATAATAATTAACAATTACCTTAAAATAGGAATTTTAAATATCAAATATTCTGTTTTAAGATATGTCTGTTTAAGTTCATATTATACGTAAGAATTTAGTAATTTTTATAAACCCAAAATACTAATATTTCTGATTTAATAAAAGAATTGGAGCATTCCTATTAACAGTCATGTTTTTTAATGCAATTGTAAGAGTAATTATCAGTTATAATTGTCTGATATAATAAACAATTTATATTGAAATATATATGTTATTCAGTTTAATGTTGTAATAAATAAACAAATGGGGAATCAGAATTAACTGTACAATATTATAATAATTAAGTAATTATTTTATTTTTATTGATATGCTATGTGGAAATTAACTTTGTAAAAATCATTTTATGTAAAGGTATTATATTAATTTCATTTGTTTTTAAAGCATGACTGTTGTTGTTTCATAAAGAATTAAGCTTCATTAAAAAATATTCTTCAACAATTTATCATTGTATTTAGATTAAATATTTGTATCTTTCATTTATTTACATGTTTGCTAATATATAAATATTTTAACATATTGTAATATCTTTTCCATTAAAGGCAACTTTAAAATTATGATCTTTGCTTTTAGATCCTAAAAAATTGCATCATTAAAATGAAGGGAAAAAAATTGTTTATATCAATTGTAAATACCAAAATGTGAAGTGAAAAGTATGTGCTAATTTTAAGTAGAATTTGTTTTCATATTATATTTTCACATTTCAAAATATTAGAAATTGCAACATATTGCTAAACTTTGCAAGATAAATGTTTTTATTAAACATTTATTTACATTATTTTCTTTTATTTGTTGAAATGAGAAGTTAGTGAAATTAAATTACTAAAGAAATTGCTGTTAACTCATGTTAATAATATTTACAAATCGATTTCTTCTATTACAATAAGTTGCAATGCTTTTTAATGCATGCTAAATACAAATTTTGTACAGGTTTTTCTTTTTTTCTCACTCTTTGATTGAAAACATGGCTACTTAATTTAACAATAGAAATTATGTTTAATCAAAGGTGCTAATTTTTATTTTTTGTGATAATATAAATGCATTTTTGTTGTGTAATATTTCATTCATACTTTTCTTTGTAAATTGTTGTAATATGTTTTGATTTTTGAAATTAATGATAATTTGTAAACATATTTTTTTGCTTTACAAAGTAAAGAAATTAATTCTATTAAATTTCTTTTTTTTTTTTAAACAGGTTTTAAAAAAAATTGTTAATTGATTTCATTTTAGCTTTTATTTATTGTTTAAAAACTATAGAGATTTTGTTAGAACTTATTTGATATGCTGTAACAGTATGTGTATTATTGTATGTTAACATTCTTTCATGTTATTATAGTGTTACTTTTTCTGTACCAAAAGATGTTGGTATTTTTTTAATTATTTTAAAAGAAAAACCAGATCTCTTAAAAATAACACATAAACAATTTAATATATTCTAATAGAGTTCATTATTATTATTATTATTATTTATTCTACTTCAAAAATTTTAATTTCGTTAGCTTTTCTGTAAAAATGTTAAACTTGTAAAATTTTAGTTTTTGTATTGTTCTGTTTTGTCAATGTTTAACAGGGAAATAGAAATGTAAATTTAAAGCTATTATTTTTTATTTTTCCACCCCTTTATTTAATAAACGAACTAGGAATGTTCATATTTTGCTTTAATTTTATATACTCAATTTTAATACTTAAAATTAATATGAACTGCCCTAAAAATATTAGATTTATTATTATTTTTTATTTATTAAGTATTTTGTTTTTAAGAATGACATGAAATAATGGAATAAAATAAGTTTTCATCTTAAATGCAATTACAAATTTATATTTTTACCAATCAGAATTAATAAATTCTTGTTTACTTAAACAAAGAAAATCAATAATAATGTTGTATTCAGTTTTCTTTAAAGCTAGAGCTTATAACTAGCTTGCAAATAATAATAAATGAAGGATATTTCTCAAATTAAAAGCTAATTAAGAAATTCATATATGCAGGCATGTTTTAATAGATTAAACAATTTAAATAAGTATTTTAAAAGTAAAACACATCAGTATAATGAGAATCACACCTAGATATTTTACTATTTTTAAAGTTCTGCAATATTCTTAGAAATATTTTATAACGAATAAATAATTTTTTTTTTCTTTATTTTGTGATATACTTTTTCTGTGTTATTATACAGAAGGTCATAAAATGTATTAAATTTTATATTGATTTGCTCAGATGAGTTTATTCTCAATAGCAAATTTTTTTAGATTATTCACATTATTATAATGTATTGCATTAAAAAGTGTAATTTTCAATCGTCCATCATCATTTGCAAATACAGTTGTACTTAACAAAATAAGGGCAATTAATTGTGATTAGTTGTTTGTAAATAAAAATGAACTACTAATTTAATTGCCTACACCTAAAAGTATTGCCTGCCGTGTGAAGTTTGTATGGAATTGTAAATATTTTCGATTCAATTTGAACTATGTAAATAGAACTCACTCATTTTCATATATAAATGATTTTTTAATATTACAACTTGGAAATAAATTCTTACACATTAAAAACTAAGATATTTAACTTGTTGATTATTGTATCCTATATTTCTGATTAAAATTAAAAACTTTTTGTCAGTTTACCAGTAAAAGGATGTAATCGAAATAGTATACATGAATTGTAAATCAGATGAAATTATGTAATGTTTTGAATAGAAAATTATTAAATATTAGTTGATATACTTAACTATCTTAATTAAGTAGTGTGCTTTTTCTTAATAAAATTTTGTTAGTTACTTATTTTCTCATGCTGGTTATGTAAGAGCATCAAAAAAGAATAAATCAGAATTTTTATATGCAGTGTTTTAGGAATGTAGTACTCCAGGAATGCACAGACCTGTAAAAATAATGACCAATACAGTTTCTCTGTGCCTTATAAAAAAAAGCCACCTAACTTTACAATCGTATTCTTTATGCTGATATTGTTATTGCTATGTTTATCAAATCTTGCTTCTAAAGAATATGAAGTAATGACAGGATTTAATTTGATGCTCGTCAATGCATTAATTTAATTTCTTTGTAGTGGTAGCTGAGTGCAAAATTGATCTTTCATTTTTATCAATCATGTCGTTTCCATTTTGTTTGTATGTTAATATTCATGGTTTTAATGGTATATTCACATGCATATCACTAGATAAGGGGAAGGTTCAAGTTAGTTATCACTAAAAAGCAAAATGTCACATAATAATAGCATTTAATGGTTGATTCAGTAACTATTTTTGTGATATGTCTTGTTGACAAACAAACATAAAATCTTTCAACTTTGAAATGAAATGTAAATTGAAATATTTTATAAGTTGTCCCACTTTTCTTAAAGTGAACAATATGTAAATCTAATGTGATACACATATTTTGATGCATTATTAGCAATAATTTTTAATTAATCATATGTATTTGCTAAATTTATTTTGCAGGTTCTGCTAATTTTAGATGTTGATGAGTTTAACTTTATTATCGAGGTTCCATTTTCAGGCTAAAAAAGTTGCTGAATAAATGCAATGGTTTTAATTCTATAAATAAAAAGTCAATTGAAGAGCTATTATTTAAAATTATCCAAATTTTTTGAAAACTTTTTTGTAAGTAGGATGAAATTTCAAAATTTTCTTTCTTGCAACTTCTTTTTCATTTCAAATGGCAGTAAATGACTATGCATTCCTGAAGCACTACTCTGTACATTTTTCCAAAATTGAATACAAAAACCTTAATTTGATATTAAAATTAAAAAAAAAAAACTATAGATGGGAAATATAAAAATAGAAAACATTTGCATGCATCAAGTTAAATGCTTTATTTTAAATACTTATTAATTGTAATACTGTCTCTTTTGAGTTGAAATTAAAATGTGCAGTGAATGATTTTTTTAATATTATTAATACCCCTCTTAAATTTGCCAAATTTTGGTCGATTGTAAAGGAAATTTCATGTTCTGTCTTTGTCATTCTGAAAATTTTAGTAAGTGATGGTGTATGGTTTGCTGTGCATTTTTGTTAATTAGAATTCTGATTTTGTCCAATAAAAATTTTGAATAATTATATAGTTTACTTTTTTTTAGTTATTTTATTTTTAATATTCATAACATAAATTATAGCTTACAACATTATTATTATCGTTGATCTCAATTCTACTTAACCAATCACAAATTATCAGATTACTTAAAAATAATAACATGCATACCATAAGGTTATTGTTATGTTATACTATGCTTAAGGTATAACATAATAACAAGATATTTATGTTGCAAGAACTTCCTAGTTATTGAAAAAAAAAAAAATCATTGCAACAGTATTATTTATCCAATACTTTTTTGCTATAGGGATTAAATTTGGCTGATTATTTTTGGTTTTTGTGGATCGAAAGTCAAATTTATATAAAGTAGAGGGTGTCAATATACTATGGCGGGAAAAAGTACAGGAGTATAAAGTACAAGAATATTGAATCTCAGTTAACTGTAGTTAGGAGTCTCAATACGCAGAAATTAAAGTAAATTGATGAAAAATTTATTGTTTTTATATTATTCATTGGACATTGTTTTATATTTATATCCAGAAGTCCGAAATAAAAAAATATTTAATTATTTAAATTTAAAATGAACCTATGATAAGAAGGTTAGAATCTTTCAATAAATATTTGATGAGTAATTTTAAGGTAAAAAAAATTTCTAATCAGATGTAGTCGTGGTAACTTTTCAACAACTTAGTCATACCATTTAAATCCCGAAAAACAATATTATTATTCAGCTGCCTGATTTGAGAAGTTGCTAAAATCTTAAAAAATGACATTTACTTTTTAAGAAACTGTGATAATATTTTTGAAAAATACTAATTGAATAACGTTTGGTGTAGAATTTTAGCAAATGAATATTCTCATTATAAAACACAAGTAAATGAGACTGTCGAGTTTGAAATAAAGACTTAGCTTGTACTTACATGTTCAGTAGTTTACGAATTCAATTCTGAATTTTTTAAAATTGTTTCAGGTAAGTTACAATGGTAAATGTTTGCAATAAAAGCATATTTTATGAAATAAATGAATAAGCTAATTTTTTGTCGCCATTTTCACTGAAGTGGTCAGGTACCACTGAAATAAATTCTGCAATAATTAAAGATTAAGTTCCCCTTGATTAGTTAATTTTTAATGTCGCACAAATTTTTCATCAATCCTATTTTATAAGTGAAATAGCAGCAATTATTCTTGTTATTTAAAGTGTGTATTAAAATTTTTAAAAGTGTGTCTTAATTCCTATATTATTTATTTGCTGGGTTCACTTTATTATATTTTGTAAAAATTTTATTTAGCATTGCATTATTTTCTCTTCTACTTTATTTATATTTAAAAAAATTGTGCAATTTTGATAAGCATCGAATAGTATTCAATAAACAAAATAACAATTATTGATTCTTATTATAATTTAATTACAATATTGTACCAAGTGTTGAAACAGATAATTATAATAACAAATTGAGTGGTGATCTTAGTAAATACCTCGATTTTGTTATGTTTCATTTGAGAAAATACAAATTAGATGTTTTGCATGGTACTTATAACGGAATGGTCAAAAGATTTTCATCTTGAACCATGTGCAGTTCCCATGGTGTAGAAAAGAGCACAATTATTATTTTTGTTTTGTTTTACAAAAACAAAAGTAGCGATAGCAATGCGAACTATTATCCAGTATATTGAAGATCTGCTAATACTTCATCTAGCATCAACTGATATAAACGAAAATCCTAATTTTGGAGAAAATAAGAATGATGAACACGGCAATGAAAATTTTGAAATTTTTAATTATATATTGATACAAAGAGATCTAAATGATGTAGTAATTTTAATGCAATAATTCTATAATAATTTGTTAATGTTCCTTATCCCAATTTGTAGACATCTAGACCAAGCCATGAACCCGTGTGGTCTTGTGAAAGGGGGGGGGTGTGTGTGTTGCGATGGAGCACACGTACGTGACTGGCCTCTGTGATGCTGCCTTTTTTATGATGTAGGGTTGTCAGCCCAACGCTCTACACTCATATGAGACCGAGACATATGGCTTAAAGTGGATTCCGAACCACTACAAACATCCATGGCACTGAGCGCCAGTCACTCGGCCATTCAGGCCCTTATAATAATCTTTTATTGTAATAATAATTCTCGTTAAATGTTGTGATTTAAATGTAATTAAAAATTAGCAGAACTTCTGGAATCACACCTAAAATTGTAAAATCTTCTTGGTGCAGGACTAAGGTATACCGTGAAATTATCAAGAACTGTGTCCTTTAAAAGAAAGTACAGCAGTGGTCTTCAAACTGTGTTCCACGGAACCCTGGGGTTCTACAAAGTGTCCAAAAGGGTTCCAGAAATATAAAACGTTCATCAAAATGATGAAAATAATAAAAAAAATAAGAAAAGCATTCTGAATTGACCGAACGAGTCCGTGGCTATTATGCACTAACTGTTACACTGAGGCGTCACTAATAGTGAGAGTGCGTGTGTGTGGTCAAAAATCAAATTATATATTATTTATTTATATTGAACTATATACACACATTTAAATTAAATTATAAATTTACGTTTTTAGTTCGAATTTAAAGCGAGCAATGTGATTGCATTTGCTTAGTAATATTAGAAAATCTGATTTGATTCCTTCTGTCAATGTAATTTGAAGATCTAGTTCTAATTCTGATTTACGTGAGCTACTTGGACGTACCCCACTTTGGAGACCCCTGCTCTAGAGCAGGGGTCTCCAAACTACGGCCCGCGGGCCAAATCCGGCCCGCCAGTGTCTTCAACCCGGCCCGCGACAGCGAATAGCATACTGTTGCTGTAATAAGTTGGATAAAAAAAAACACAGAATGATAATAACTCAATTTTATTTACTTGCTAGATGTAGCTTAATGACAAACATAATATGCAGAAAATTTAACTTAAGCATAACAACTAACAAATAATTGAAATGAATCCCACTAACATTATAAACTAGTGAACATCCCGTGGTTGCCCTCGGTAGTTATGTTGATGTAAAGAGTATCGCATATGTATGTATATCGATGTTTGGAATATATATATCCTGAATCAAACATGATTTTTATCCTGAAAATCCCTCAGGAACGGAAAAGCTAAATGAACGCGAATGAAACCGCGGGGTATCCACTTGTAAAAAAATACTAATAAGATTTATGTAATTGTAATTTTTCATTGACAATAGTTTGTAGTTGTGGATCAATTTTACTTGTACCAATTATTAAAAGAGATTGAAGATGCTCATCGGTTAACTTAGATCTGTAAACATTCTTTGTGTACTTCATTTTGGAGAATGCTTTCTCACACAAGTAAGTAGTACCAAAAACAGAAAACAGCCCACGAGCAAATTTATGTAAATTATCAAATTGTATCAGTGGAAGACTCTTATAAAATTCCAACAAAGATGAGTTTTGATATCTGTTCTTAATTATATCACTGCACTGTAAATCAATAATTTCCTTTTGGAGTTCCGGGGCTAGGGTTTCAATGTCAGTATCAAAAGAATTTTGAAAAATCTTAATTTCATTTGCAATGTCATCAAAGTCTGAGAAACGAGTATCAAAATTTATCTTCAAAGCACTCAAAACTTCGACTGCAAAATCGACGGGAAATTCTGTCTCAGTAGTGCGGCTGAATATTTCACATGTTTCAAAATGTGTGAAACATTTTTTACGCAATTGTGGTTGAAACAATATTATTTTCTGCCGAAACGATTTGATATTAGTGTATAGATCAGGGAGAAGCTGGTTTTCTCCTTGCAATCTCAAATTTAGTTCGTTTATTGTTTTGTCAAATCGACATAGAATGCTAACTTCCATAGCCATTCGCTATTTTGTAATTCAGTAAGAGGGCGATGCTTTTCATTAAAAAAAAATTCGATTTGTGCTCGAAGTTCAAAAAAGCGCTGCAGGACTTTTCCGCAACTAAGCCAGCGTACGGCAGTGTGATACGGTAAATCATTTTCTCCCATATCTTCAATAAACTCTCGGAATTGTCGGTGTTTCAGTGGATCTGATGAAATTAACAACTGATATGACTGGTTTTAGAACTTCAGACATATCCAAACATTTTCTGATGAATGATACAATGCAAGGCTAATGGTTTTGAACCACCATCATTTTCTACTGCCTTTAACACAAGTGCAACCACTCCTTTATTTTTACCACACATGTTTTTGCCTCCATCAGTTGTAATAGATTTCAAGTTTTTCCATCGTAGGTTCTTTTTATTAATGACATTGTCAACTCCTTTAAAAATATCTTTCCCAGTAGTCGTGTCGTGAATACTAACTATGTCAAGAAGTTCTTCATACACTTCATAGCTTTTATTTACTCCTCGAATAAAAATCAACACCTGAGCCGTATCTGACACATACGTTGACTCATCCAAGGCCAGAGAAAACCACTCAAGATGTTCATTTTTGTCAGACAGTTGAGATGATATATTTTCTGCGATGTCTTGCACCCTCCGAGCCACGGTGTTTGCTGACAAACTGACAATTTTAAATAAATTTACCTTTTCGGAGCACATTTCTTCGGCTACTGCAATTACGCATGCTTTGATCATTTCTCCATCGGTGAATGGCTTTCCACGTTTTGAAATTTCAAGAGCCACACGAAAGCTGGCACGAGTTGCAGCCTGTTGTTCAATATTGACTTTCGTAAGCAAAGATTGCTGCAATTTCAATCCGCGCTTCAAAGCTTCAAATTTTTCTATCCGCAAACTTCCTGTATATTTTGAGTAATTTTGAAAATGTTTCGTTTCATAATGGCGTTTAATGTTATATTCTTTGAGAACGGCTATGGTTTTACTGCAAATCAAACATAGCACCTTATTATTGGACTCAATCACGAAATATTGAAAGTTCCATTGATCTTTGAATATTCTGCATTCACTGTCTATTTTTCGCTTCTTTTCCATACTAGTAAATCACACACAAAAAAATTACAAGTTAAATCAAAATACAATTACGTATGGACGTGGGTCAGATCGGTCTTTTAAACGGGGTTACGCACTAATTTACTTCACAATAGATACAGTTCCGCTTCTTTCGTCTTCCCTAGGTAGACTGAGTCGGGGTCGCTCCGCTAGCCTTTTACACTCCAATTACTGCGAACTCGAAGTGATTGGAATACACCAGAACCTTCTCCAACCAATGAGGTTACGAATGTTTAATTGTTAATGCGGTTTCGAAACTACTACTAGCGCCACCTGTTAGCGATAAAGAATATTATGTACCTATTTCCGCTTTTGACCATTAGATATCGTCAAGTGTCATGGTCGTATCGATACACACAATAGTAATTGTAGTACTTAATTGAACCAGCGAATTTAGCAAGAGTAGGCTCGCGCAGAGCACGTACTCGGCGACTAGTCTAGAAATTATAGATAATGGCAAAAAAATTAAAACGGTTTTGGCCCGCGGTACTTACTGGAGTGAACAATGTGGCCCGCCGGCTGAAAAGTTTGGAGACCTTTGCTCTAAAGGATTACGGATCCCAATTTGAGAGCCACTGCTCTATATACATAAAATGCACATATTGTAGTGTTATTCATTGATCAGTCAAAAGTTAATCTTAAGTCCTCAATGGAAATGAAATCAGTCCAACTGGCATACTCTTTCGATATGACGAAAACATGGATTATTCCAGACATTATACTGCATATGATTACGATAACGTAAAAAAACATGATATTGTGAAATAAATTAGAAGAATTGAAAGTTATTACTACACTGCGGGAAAAAAGTAGAAGGATATTAGATTATTTTTGATAAATGAATAATGACGCATTTTTTAAACAATTAATTTATTCACAACGTTTTTACATGCAGATACCTGTATCTAGACAAAACAAAAAAGTACACAATTAAAAAAAAAGTATACTTAATAAAAAAATTGATTTTGACGATCTCATGATCAGTGAAAAAAGTAGAAGGACACTTCTAAAAAAGAGGTGTACTATATAAATTAATATGGAATTCTTTTCCCGTTGGCTCGAATTACTTCGAAGATCCTATTTGGCATCGAACTGTATAAAGATTGAATTTTTGTTTGGCAAAAATTGTCCCATACAAAGTTTAATGATTTCTGCAGCTCAGCTACAGATTCAAACTGCTTTCCACCCTCGTAAACACGACGTACAATCATTACCCATATGTTCTCTACAATGTTGAGATCTGGACTTTTAGCAGGCCAATGTAAAAGTCGAACATTGTTTGCTGCAAACCAATCTTTAA
Organism: Caerostris darwini; assembly: GCA_021605075.1. NCBI lineage: Eukaryota > Metazoa > Arthropoda > Arachnida > Araneae > Araneidae > Caerostris > Caerostris darwini. Next base: position 58,124 of record BPLQ01004440.1, read on the forward strand.
CACCATTTGCAGTGTGAATTGATGCTCCATCTTGCTGAAAAATCCAGTCATCTCCTCCTAACTCAGTGCCATACGGGAGAAGATTTGAGTTTAGAGTCTGGATGTAGTCTGTATGGTTCTGTCTACCCTTTAGAAAGACTAAACTTGTCCTGCCTCCATAGCCAACTGCTAACCATACCATTAAACCACCTCCTCCCATCTGTCGAGTAGAATAAGTTTCTTCTTCAATACCAAGACAGTGCCAATAGTACTGATAACCATCTGGACCATCCAAATTGAATTTAAAAAAAAAAAAAAATATAACTGAGGTCCATTCTGAGCTCCAGGACATCCGGTCTTTAGCCCACTGCAGTCGGTTCTTCATGTGTCCTTCCTTCCACTTCGGATGGTGCATCCGTTTTTTGAAGACGAACTTTTTTGAGCGTTTTATGTAGTTATAGACAGTTCTTTTGGTTACATGTGTAATTCTTGATTGAAATTGCGCCTTGCCGACACTTCCACCAGTCTTTTTGAGTTCACGAATGATTTTTCGTTGATCACGTTGGGTGAGTTTTTTTTTGTCTTCCTGCCTTCTTTTCTCTTCTGTCACTTTCAGGATTTCTAATTAAGTTCGAAACAGTATTAGGATTGATTCGTAGCTGGCGTGCAATCTCTCTCACACTTTTGCCTTCATTTTTATAGGCAACTATTTGGCCCTTCTGAAACTTACTTAAGGGTATTCCTCTGGGCATCCTAAAACCAACAAAAACTATGAATTTCTAGCTAAATATTTTATTCTTGTTAAAAAGGAATTAAAAGAGAAAAAAACACTTGCCTATAAACTTTCCAACAGCTTCTAAATAGATTTTTTGGACGTGTCCTTCTACTTTTTTCTCACATCCAAAGTTATTAAGTATTGCATTCCTAAGTTAAAATAGTGGTAAGTAAAAAAATCTCATTTAACTTTCACTTAACGTAAATTAAAACTCTAACAATACAACTCTCTATAAAAATCAGGTCAAAGGCAGTAAAATAAAAGCATATTGTACAAAAAAATGACTGTCCTTTTACTTTTTTCACGCAGTGTATGTTATTCGGTTTGTAGTCTGGATATAAAAAATTTTGTTGTTTATCATAAGGATTTGTCAGCGAGAATAGCAAAAGGCGCATCAAAATGAAGATATGGCATTCAGAATTAAGAATGAAGTTAAATATAGAA
>BPLQ01004441.1:0-238018 GCA_021605075.1 Caerostris darwini
TCGTTGAAGCTTAATTTGATCTTTTATCATTCTTTACCAATCACTTCCTTAACAATACCAATTATAGTATCTAATAATTGAACGAAATACAAGAAAGCTACAGCAACGCGTGGCCGGGTCTTCTAGTAGTTTATATAGATTCATGTTGAAATAATGAAAGTTCCATCGTGTTGGGAACAAAAACACCGCTATCTAACTATGTGTAAAAGAAGTCCATCTTGAAAAATGATCATCAAGTAATAAATAACGCTTAGTTTCGACTTCATGGTCAATTTTTTTGATTATGTAAGCAGTCGCCAAGAAAAAGTGCCAAAAATACGAAATTCAAACACGTCTCATAATTTTGCAGATGCAGTTACCGTCTAGAATATCGTCCGATCCACAAACTTCAATAAATCTGCTGATTTCTCTATCAGCGTCTGCTGGTGTTGAATTTCTGATAAGTTGATAAGTTGGATTTCTGCTGTTTCTTGAATATTTGTAAACTAGTCCTTTGATGTAACTTGTGAAGCCATACGTCATTCCTCGGCATTCTGTTCTTCGAGTAAGACCCATCCTGAAAGAGGTAAGGACAAGTACTTCCTTATACTTATCTGTTTAATAGTAGATAGACAGATAATATTTTAAACAATATTTCGGACAATATTTTAAATTATTTGATTTTTTACTTGTTTTCCTTAATTACTCTACCTTATTTATTTTAAAAAAGATTATATAATAAAAAATAAATTATAGTTTTTTAAATCCAATTTTTTTTAATTTTGTTAATATTTTTAATATTGTAAATGAAATGAGACTTATAAAATAATTTATAAGAAATTTTCAGCCAGCTTATGAAATAATATATAAGAAATTTTCAGCCAGCTTATGAAATAATATATAAAAATTTTTCTGCCAGTTTATAAAATAATATATAAGAAATTTTCAGCCAGCTTATAAAATAATATATAAGAAATTTTTAGCCAGTTTATGAAATAATATATAAGAAATTTTCAGCCAGCTTATAAAATAATATATAAGAAATTTTCAGCCAGCTTATGAAATAATATATAAGAAAATTTCAGTCAGCTTATGAAATAATATATAATAAATTTTTAGCCAGCTTATGAAATAATATATAAGAAACTTTCAGCCAGTTTTTTAAAAATTATTTGCTTTTCTTAATTACTCTAACTTATTTTTAAAATGATTATATAATAATAATATTTATTAATTTGATATTATTAATATTAATATTTATTAATTTTATTATTATAAATGAAATGAGACTTATAAAATAATATATAAGAAATTTTCAGCCAATCTTTTAAGATTATTTGTTTTTCTACTTGTTTTCATTAGTACTCTACCTTATTTTTTTTAAAAAAAATATATGTAATAAAAAATAAATTATAATTTTTTAAATCCAATTTTTATTTTATTTTGTTAATATTTTTAATATTATAAATGAAATAAGACTTGTAAAAACTACAACTTGTTAAAGGTATGAAGTACTTTATGACACAAATGAATTAAAGTAGAGTTTTTTTTGATAACACAATAAACTAACCGCGTTAACATGAAACAATCTCATTGTAGACGAGCAAAAAAAAAAAAAAAAAAAGCTAGAATAAACCGAATCAATCTCAACGTAGACGAGCAAAAAACTAGAATAAACCGAATCAATCTCAATGTAGCCGAGTAAAAGCTAGAATAAACCAAATCAATCTCAGCGTAGACGAGCAAAAAGCTAGAATAAACCGAAACAATCTCAACGTAGACGAGCAAAAAGCTTGAATAAACCGGAATTATATAAATCGTCACTAAATAAGGAAAAAGTAAATAAGTAAATTTGCACGCAATTTAATAATTAGTAAGACATTATAAACGCGTTCAATGTTTTCGTAAGAATGGAAAAGGAAATTGCTCATTAAAAAAATTGTTGATATTTTTTTGTGGGATAATAGACGTATTCTTGCTGCTATGTTACGATGCTGTGTAAGCCTCAGAAAAACTGTAGGTGTAGTATCTTCTTTTTGCACAGCGCATTCAGTAAACTAATTAGCCAATTGAATTTAGACCCTCAGAATGTATCAGTTCCTACTGATAGACAGAATTTTCATCCTTAACTATAGTTAAAATTATCCAACTTCCTGCTGTTCATCTATATTCATCCATTTGACAATAATCATTTTCAGCAAAGGTTTCTTATGACACATAGAAGGCTTGATATCTTTAATATTTCAAATCTTCAACGGAAAACTGTACGAGCAGAGATAGTTATTCCCCTTTCCAGACGAACATGCGCTGCTTAACGTTCTTAAGGAAAATGTGAGATAAACTGTAAAAAAATTCTGTTCTTAATGCAAAGAAGGGCCAGTAAGAGATTTTTCGTTCAGTTAACTTAATTAAAACGGGAATGGAATATTTGGGGCTTTAACGAGAATGTATTTTTGGAATCTTGAGTTTTTAAATGTATGTTATCATAATTTTTAATCATTCTATTTAAAATGTATTACATAATATTATTTTAAATTTTTAAAAATGTAATTAAAATAAAAGAATATGTGAAGCAATTAGCATTTTATGAATATACACTCAAGAGCCTAAACATTACGACCACCTGTCAATAGCGAGTTGGCCCACCTTTGGCGCGCAACACAGCTTCAATCCGCCTTGGCATGGATTAATACCACCACTTAATACCAGTTAAATACCACTTCCACCTGATCACGTGCCTTCTACGTCATCCAGGCGAGTTCATTGCAAAATGTAGGGTGGTCATAATGTTTTGGCACTTGAGTGTATGTATATATATATATATATATTATTTCTTATTTAATAACTCCTTATCAGTATCTAAACTATTAGTTGAATAATTGAAAATTAAACATTCAATGTAAAAAAAGGTGAACTTTAAAATGCAATCAAATAAGTATGAAAAAGAAAACTGAAATTTTCAGTTCTTTGAAAGATGAATAGAATTTTCTTTAAAATTATTACAATAATATTTAATATTTCAAATCGATTTGTAAACACTAATGATTGTGACACTAATAATGTAGATTTTTAAAAAAAAAAAAAATTACATTTAAATTAAAACTTTTTTTTTTTACATTTTAATATTTTTTTAATATTACATTTTATATACATTTTAATATAAATAATTTTCCTTCATTTTGTTAAAGCTTATCTGGCGCCATCTATTGGTAGATATATGGAAATTAAATGTATAAAAAACTAAAATTAATTAATTAAATTTAATTACTGAATTAATATTTGAAAAAAACAGTATTAATGTCAAGTATCATCGACAACATATATATAGGGAGAGTGTGAGCTAATAGAAAGAATTGAAATGTATATATATATATTATATATAACATTCAGTATTCTGCTGTTCACTGATCAATTGTAGATATAACATTATTATTTGATTTTACACTGTAAAAGTATCTTGGGGCGAAATGTCATTCATAAAATATATAATTGTATATCTATATAGCGTATAATGTATAACAATATATATATATATATATATTGTTATACATATATATATATAGATATGTATGTATGTATAATAGGTGGGCTGAAATGTTCATAGGCTGACATATACATGGCTCTACTAGTATTAAATCCATATGATTTTAGTTAGTCCCAACCTTCAAGAGACACGTGTATAAATTTGACAGCTGATGTACTATTAGTATGTGAGTTATAGCATTTTTAGGGAAGTTATCGCTTTTTTAGTGTTTATCATGTGCAGTCCACTAGGCTGACTGTCGATTGGACTCCGGTGTGAAATGATGGAGCTATGTTTTATCCCTTGTCTCATATCGACGCAAAAATTCGGGTTTATGACGATTTAACAGCTCCAAACACTGATTAGAATCCTCAATTCGTTGTTGTTTTTGGTCGATTGTGAGCTCGCGTGGCACCCACTTTGAACAGAGCTTTCGCATATCCAAATATTCATTCACTATATGTGCAACACGTTCCTTTGATATCTTTAGGGTCTCAGCTATCTCAATCAACTTCACTTTACGGTTATCAGAAGTTATTTTGTGGACTTTTTTGATGTTTTCGTCGGTAACAGACTCTTTGGGGCGTCCACTGCGTGCATCGTCCTCGGTGCTCATTTCAACTCGTTTAAATTTAGCAAACCACTTCTCTTCTGTAGATTTTCCTGGTGAAAAGTCCGAATAACGTTTATCAAGCCAAGCCTTGGCTTCAATAGTATTTTTTTCGCCAAAAAACAATGATTTATTAACACACGAAATTTCCTTTTTATTAAATTTTCAAACTAACAAAAGTTTCTTCACTAAAAATGCTATAACCCCCATACTAATACTGCAACAGCTGTCAAATTTATACACGTGTCTTTTGAAGGTTAGGGCTAACTAAAAGTCATATGGATTTAATACTAGTAGCGCCATCTATGTGTCAGCCTACGAACTGTTCAGCCCTCCTGTTACATATATTGTATGTAACATTCAGTATTCTGCTGTCCGCTAATCAAGTGTAATATTCTTTTACAGATCTTCGTGGAAAGTAGAAAGGTCACTCATAAGCAGCCAAAATGGCGATTATGTCAAATGTTCTCCTCTATGCCATACCGGCGTTGCTCGGCAGAGCCTACGACTTGAAAAACGATACCATTGGACCTGATTTGTTTAATGTCGAAGATACCAATAATGCCAAGGTGAGATATTTTTAGCATTTTACATTATTTAAAAGGAAAAACAGTGTTCCGAATTATGAAGGAAAAATATATGTTTATCAATAATTATATTAGTTTAACTGCAAAAATGGAAAAAAAGATAACTTCTTTAATTTAAATGTGACAATTTTATTATCAAGAATGGCAATGTAGTTATTTTGCACGTCAGAACCACTACGGATTTCCACCAGAGTTTCCTCTGGCCTCGTCCATATTTATTAGCGTCCGTTATTTTAGTCGCCTTTTGGTCAAGTGGCAAGCTCTCTGGTTCTTGGTACCACAGGCTTCAGGTTCGACGGTGGCATGGATGTTTGCGAGTGGTTCAGAATCCGCGTTAAACTGTAGGTCCCGGTCTGTTTAGCCTAAAGTGTGCTCAAGATGACCGTAGAATGACAAACTAAACTAAACTAAACCATGTAGTTATATTGAATAATTTTTTTAATTTAAATGTGATAATTTTTTTACCAAGAATGGCAACGTAGTTATTTTAAATAACTTCTTTAATTTAAATGTGATAATTTTATTACTGAGAAGTGCAATGCAGTTATTTTATATAATTTCTTGAATTTAAATCTGATAATTTTATTACCAATAATGACAACGTAATTATTTTAAGAATGGCAACGTAGTTATTTTAAGAATGACAATATAGTTATTTTAAATAACTTCTTTAATTTAAATGTGATAGTTTTATTACCAAGAATGGCAACGTAGTTATTTTAAATAACTTCTTTAATTTAAATCTGATAATTTTATTACCAATAATGACAACGTAATTATTTTAAGAATGGCAACGTAGTTATTTTAAGAATGACAATATAGTTATTTTAAATAACTTCTTTAATTTAAATGTGATAGTTTTATTACCAAGAATGGCAACGTAGTTATTTTAAATAACTTCTTTAATTTAAATCTGATAATTTTATTACCAATAATGACAACGTAATTATTTTAAGAATGGCAACGTAGTTATTTTAAGAATGACAATATAGTTATTTTAAATAACTTCTTTAATTTAAATGTGATAGTTTTATTACCAAGAATGGCAACGTAGTTATTTTAAATAACTTCTTTAATTTAAATCTGATAATTTTATTACCAATAATGACAACGTAATTATTTTAAGAATGGCAATGTAGTTATTTTCAGAATGACAATATAGTTATTTTAAATAACTTCTTTAATTTAAATGTGATAATTTTATTACTAAGAATGGCAACGTAGTTTTTTAAGAATGGCATTGTAGTTATTTTAAAAATGACAATATAGTTATTTTAAATAACTTCCTTAATTTAAATGTGATAATTTTATTACTGAGAAGTGCAATGCAGTTATTTTATATAATTACTTTAATTTAAATCTGATAATTTTATTACCAATAATGACAACGTAATTATTTTAAGAATGGCAATGTAGTTATTTTTAGAATGATAATATAGTTATTTTAAATAACTTCTTTAATTTAAATGTGATAATTTTATTACCGAGAATGGCAACGTAGTTATTTTAAGAATGGCAATGTAGTTATTTTAAGAATGACAATATAGTTATTTTAAATAACTTCTTTAATATAGATGTGATAACTTTATTACTGAGAAGGGCAATGCAATTATTTTATATAACTTCTTTAATTTAAATCTGATAATTTTATTACCAATAATGACAATGTAATTATTTTAAGAATGGTAATGTAGTTATTTTAAGAATGACAATGTAGTTATTATAAATAACTTCTTTAATTTAAATGTGATAATTTTATTACCATGAATGGCATCCAAGGAGCTTCGTTAAATACAAATTGTGTTGTGTATTACGATAATACTATTATTATTATTAGAAGAATGGCAATGTAGTTATTTTAAGATAAAATTTATTAACTTAATTAACAAGAAGATTAATTTTGTATCTAAATAAATTGTTCAAATGATAAATATATCAGACAAAAAAATGCATGTAAATGTGTTAATTAAAGTTATTAGTTTAATTACATAAAAATGAAACAAAGAATATTTTTAATTTAAATGCATCAATTAATTTATGTATTTTATGGTGGAATATGTTTAGTAAAATATTTATAAGAATAATATTATATGTTATTAATTACATTTAATAAAAATGAAAAAATAATAATTGCAATATGATTTATTTTTAACTTAATAAATTATTTATTAGATAAACCCCAAAACTTATAAATATTAAAACAATTTATAACTATTTGTTTTTTCAATTTTTCTGAATAAATTGCGACGAATAATTTTTAATAGATGATTTTAAATAAGGCCTTTTAAATAAATTTTATTACATAATAATAAGCCATATTTATTTAACCTGAGAGGCGAGTGAGTAAATAACATCAGTGACAGGTGTTCATTGTGACATATATTCAAATAGACCACAGCAATGTCATCGTAGAAAAATATAACTACATTAAGAATAAGGTGAATTATAATTAGATATAAATTGAACTGGATTTTAAAAATATACAAATCGAATAAGTGGAGTGAATAATATAAGTAATATAAGTATAGATTCAGGTGTTCATACATAGAGATAATAATAATAGTCAGACATGGTAATAATATCCAAATAAATAACAACAAGAATGCCACAGAAAAATAAAATTTATTATCAGTAATTAATCATAATTATGCATTAAAGGAACTGTATTTTGAACATATACAAATTGCATAGATGCAGTGCAAGTGATTAAATAATATCACTGTAGATTCAGATGTTCAGACATAGACATCAGGTGTTTATCGAGACACCGACATAATATCCAAATGGATCACGACAAGATAGTCATAGAAAAATAAAACTATATAAAGAATAATGTGAATCATAATTATATATTAAGGGAACTGGATTTTAAGCATACACAAATTGCATAGATGTATTGGAATTACAACATATGCAGTAGAATATTTATCCAAACTTCAACAACTTAAATTACTGAAGGCTCACGCTGAACAACCTGGGCATCATAGAAAGGATACATCTAAAAAAATAACATAAAATACGACAACGCATGTCTAAATAAATAAATGAATATCAAGAACAAAGAATATTAAATAAACGGTTTTTTAATGTAATATCACACATAATAGATATTCAGAAAAGAAAAATGTCAATTTATAATACAGAAATACCTGCCACTGATGTTAATTACTCACTCGCACTACATCTATGCAATCTGTATATGTTAAAAAAATACAGTTCCATTAATATCTAATTATGATTCTCATTATTCGTAATATATTTTATTTTTCTGTGACGATCTTGTTGTGATCCATTTGGGTATTATGTCTATGTCACAATGAATATCTGCCACTGAGGCTATTTCCTGACTAGCACTCCATCTATGCAATCTGCATATGTTAAAAAAACACAGCTACATTAATATCTAATTATGATTCTCATTATTCGTAATATATTTTATTTTTCTGTGACGATCTTGTTGTGATCCATTTGGATATTATGTCTATGTCACAATGAATATCTGCCACTGAGGCTATTTCCTGACTAGCACTCCATCTATGCAATCTGCATATGTTAAAAAAAACAGTTCCATTAATATCTAATTATGTTTATCATTATTCGTAATATATTTTATTTTTCTGTGACGATCTTGTTGTGATCCATTTGGATATTATGTCTATGTCACAATGAATATCTGCCACTGAGGCTATTTCCTGACTAGCACTCCATCTATGCAATCTGCATATGTTAAAAAAACACAGTTCCATTAATATCTAATTATGATTCTCATTATTCGTAATATATTTTATTTTTCTGTGAAGATCTTGTTGTGATCCATTTGGGTATTATGTCTATGTCACAATGAATATCTGCCTTTGATGCTGTTTCCTGACTAGCACTCCATCTATGCAATTTGTATATGTTAAAAAATACAGTTCCATTAATATCTAATTATGATTCTCATTATTCGTAATATATTTTATTTTTCTGTGACGATATTGATGTGATCCTTTTGGGTATTATGTCTATGTCACAATGAATATCTGGCTTTGATGCTGTTTCCTGATTCGCAATACATCTATGCAATTTATAATATAGTGTAATAATTTACCCTTATACCCTTTCAATTGAATTTGTTGATCTAACTGACAATATAACCGATGCTTTCTTATAATCCTCATGATTTCTTTATTATTTAGCTCTTTATTCTTTAGATCTTCTTAGTTCTTTATTATTTAGATCTTCTTAGCTCTTTATTCTTTAGATCTTCTTAGATATTTATTATTTAGACCTTCTCAGATATTTATTACTTAGATCTTTATTCTTTAGATCTCTTTTTCTGATGTTTTTCTTACTCTTATCGAACTTCTGAACATATTTTACAGGGATGGTAAAAATTGCAATCATATTTTAAGAAAAATGAGTAATAAATCTTACTTTCAGGTGATCCAGAGATACATGACTATCAGCGAATATAAAATTGTGTCCGAACTTTCTGAAGTCACTGATTTCCTGGACGTGGGCGGGAAATTGGCCCTAAAGATGAAAACCGGATCCATTAATATAGAAGGAGCAGGAAATTATTTGAAGGATACGACATCAATGAGACATACAGTGGATATTTTGGTCCAAGTTAAATACGAAACGGTAAGAATATTAAAAAAATTGTACCCTGTCTTTTATTTACACATTGTGAATTTAAATACTTAATTTCGGTCATTAGTTCTCAAAAGGGGTAATATCACCATTTGGGAGCGGGGTGGGGGGGGGGGGTGGAAGTGGAACTATAAAGAGCATGATAGAAACCTAAGGGTGCATTTGGTGGGATGGCTTATTACAAATAAGGTGTCTGTGAAAGCACTAGTTCTCAAAAGGGGAAATACCACCATTTAGGAAGGGCAGTGGAACTATAAAGAGAATGATAGAATCCTAAGGGTGCATTTGGTGGGATGGCTTATTACAAATAAGGTGTCTGTGAAAGCATTAGTTCTCAAAAGGGGTAATATCACGATTTAGGAAGGGCAGTGGAACTATAAAGAGAATGATAGAACCTAAGGGTGCATTTGGTGGGATGGCTTATTACAAATAAGGTGTCTGTGAAAGCACTAGTTCTCAAAAGGGGTAATACCACCATTTAGGAAGGGCAGTGGAACTATAAAGAGAATGATAGGATCCTAAGGGTGCATTTGGTGGGATGGCTTATTACAAATAAGGTGTCTGTGAAAGCATTAGTTCTCAAAAGGGGTAATACCACCATTTAGGAAGGGCAGTGGAACTATAAAGAGAATGATAGGATCCTAAGGGTGCATTTGGTGGGATGGCTTATTACAAATAAGGTGTCTGTGAAAGCACTAGTTCTCAAAAGGGGTAATACCACCATTTAGGAAGGGCAGTGGAACTATAAAGAGAATGATAGAATCCTAAAGGTGCATTTAGTAGGATGGCTTATTACAAATAAGGTGTCTGGGAAAGCATTAGTTCTCAAAAGGGGTAATATCACGATTTAGGAAGGGCAGTGGAACTATAAAGAGAATGATAGAATCCTAAGGGTGCATTTGGTGGGATGGCTTATTACAAATAAGGTGTCTGTGAAAGCATTAGTTCTCAAAAGGGGTAATACCACCATTTAGGAAGGGCAGTGGAACTATAAAGAGAATGATAGAACCTAAGGGTGCATTTGGTGGGATGGCTTATTACAAATAAGGTGTCTGTGAAAGCATTAGTTCTCAAAAGGGGAAATATCACGATTTAGGAAGGGCAGTGGAACCACAAAGAGAATGATAGAAACTTAAGGGTGCCTTTGGGGGGAGGTAATTTATAAGAAGCATTAAAATATAATCATAGCTACCATTTGTTTAAACAATAAAAATGTATGTAACCTAGTAGTATGTGGTAGCTTTATTGAAGTTCTGTAAGTCCAAAGTTCTGTAAGTCCGAAGTTCTGTAAATCCAAGTGTCAGACCTTTCAGATTTTCAAATAGGCCAAGTTGTAGTTGCCCGATTAGCTGAAGCAACAATGACAGAAACATCATATCTTTTTGACGTTTCTAGAGGTACAGTGTCTAAAACCATGACAGCACACACGCAGCGCGGCAAGACAAGCTTCGTAATGCAAAGCAGTTGACGGAAGGAGAAGCCGACTGAAAGTGACTTACGACTATTGAAGCGGATTGTAATGTCTAAAAAGAAACAACTGCGACCAAAGTGACAGCAGAGCTAAATCAGATCAGCATCTGGATTCTCTAATCATTAAAGTTAGAAGGCGTCTTCATAAACAGGGCATTTAAGGCAGAGCAGCAATTCTCAAACCACTTGTTACGTCTGTTAATGGTGTCGTCGATCACGTCGTCTGCAGTGGTGCCACAACCACAAGACGGCTGTGAATCGGTGCGATTCAGCGGAGTACCTTGGTCGCGAAGCGACCAGACCTCCAAATAGCAAACATATTTAAACAGTAGCAGTCGGTCACTGCCCATTGATAGTTAAAACAATTTGCACAATAAGCGAAAAAATATACAAGAAGAACACAAATACAAAAAGACAAGCAAGAATATTTACAAACAATTAAGAAATGTGAACAAACCTAAAGAGACAAAAAGCCAATGCACAGCAGAGCACCCACGCAGTAGCATCATAGGAAACAAATAAACGCGGAGCGCGAACCTAAGCAAAAGTAACCAGGATCAGAGATAGTTGAAAAAAGAAAAACAATCTACTTATTAATGTTTAGAACATGGCGAGGTCGTTTACGAAAGGAGTGCAACGAAATATCATAATCAATTTTGTTAAGTCTTGAATTACAGAGTTGTCCGAGCTATTGAGAGATATGTAGAAATTTTTTGCTATTTGTGCCACATAATCCCGAAAACTAGGCATAGAAAGTGCATATTTAATTTCAGCGTTTCTCCCTCCTTCCATGGAGAATCCACGATCATACGTACAACTTTGTTTTCCAATCTTTCTAGAACTAGAAAGTTGCTTTTAGCGGTAGAGCCCCGTTATAACCACTATACAGTTCCGGGCTTCCACAAGACGGCTGCTAAGAGAAAGACAGTTATATCGTTAGACGAATCATCTTTCACTCTTTGCCCTACACAGAAGTCGGGTGGACGGACACCTGCAAAAGCGCCTCCTTCCAATTGTCAAGCATGGAGGTGGATCAGTCATGATGTGGGCTGCCATGTCGTGATTTTCTGCTGCCCCAATCGTAACCCAGAAAGGAAGGATCACTGGGAAGAAGTATAAGTTTTAGCTGACCAGGCCCATCCTATGATACAAACTTTTTTCCTGAAGGGGATGGAATATTCCAGGATAATAATGCTCCCATCCGTGCAGCGGGACTTGTCCAATCAGGGTTTGATGAACACGAGGATGAAGTGAAACATCCCCCGTCTGCACAGTCGCCCGTTCTCAATATCGGTGAACCATTGTATATTTTAGAGCGATCAATCCGGAATCAATATCTTCCACCGACATCTCTCCCGGAACATTCACAATATCTCCATGAAAAATAGCTCAATATTCCTCTAAACATCATTCAGTACTTATATATTTCAATTCGCATGCGAATTCAAAATTTAATACACGCCAAAGACGGTCCTATGCCATGTTAGTACTAACATGGCGTAGGTTACTTAGAATACTCAGAATTATAGGGTGTTTTTCTTATTTTGATAACCACCTGTATTAGTAGATGGCGCTGTAAGCGGTATAAAGAAAGGGAATTCGGCGGCCAGTGATATTTTGAATCGAAATTACAACGCATTTGGTATGAGTTGCACATTAAACCAACTGTAGTGTTCAATGTGCGTGATTGTTTCGAGTTTTCGATCTAAAAATGACTTCCAAGTCATTCAACAATTGTGACATCGCTAATGAAAAACCCATCCACCGCTGCAAGGTCATACCAAATTAGATGGAAAATATCGGTGGAACTTTTTTTGATGCTATACCGTTTCCCCTTTCTTCAAGTATCTTCAGTTCAAATTTGAACTCATTGGGAAGAGTAGTTCTTTTTTGACAGTATTTTGAAAATGGGGCTTTAATATAATCGCCCTGTATATATATATATCTGCAATTTGAAACTATTCAATTTTATATTAAGCTAATTCATTTATCCCATCAACACAACCACTGATTAATTTAACAGCATTTGAATTGCTATATAGATAATGAATAGATAGATAATGAATTCAGCATAAATAGGTGAACTTTTTATGCCGAAATACATTGTTGATAGAAATGCAATAAGAAATTACTAATTTTCAATGCTTCGTGGTTGTTGATTCCATTCTATGCATACTTCAATATAACCACCCTGTATATATCTATCTGTAATTTGAAATTATTCAGTTTAATCTTTAGCTAATGCATTTATCCCATCAACACAACCACTGATTAATTTAACAGCATTTGACTTCATTGATAGATAATGAATTAGGTGAACTTTTGATGCCAAAATACATTGTTGATAGAAGTACAATAAGGAAGAACAAGTTTTCAATGCTTCGTGGTTCTTGATTCCGTTTTATGCATTGTTCAGGTCACCAAAACGTTGCCCTCTACAATCAAGCCTAGGCCCAATTGGGAAGAATCTCTGAAAGGCACAGGTTGCAACCATTACGTCCGTTCCATAACGTATGGTGGAACACTGCTTGCCACGCTCAGATTTGTCACCGAAAACGATGCCGACAAGACAGTCATCAAAGCTCTTTGCGAGGGTGAAATGAGTTCTAAATCTGGTTCTTTTGGAGGTGGCCTTATGGGTAAGTTGAAAAACAATACAATATACACTCAACAGCCAAAACATTATGACCACCTGTCAATAACGAGTTGGCCCACCTTTGGCGCACAACACAACTTCAACCCGCCTTGGCATGGATTAATACCGCCACTTAATACCAGTTAAATACCACTTCCACCTGATCACGTGCCTTCCACGTCATCCAGGCGAGTTCATTGCAAAATGTAGGTTTGGTCATAATGTTTTGGCTCTTGAGTGTAATAATAATATAAAACAATACAATGCAATTTAATACAATGTTTTAGTGGTTGTTGTTATCGTGTCCATGGATTTAAATATAATTATCAATGTTAGATCAAGTCAAAAGTCTTCTCGATAGCGGCCGCAAGCAATGGCGCCGTTTCACTATACAGGACTTCTCTTAAGTTGGCCTCGATTGGCACCCTACCCAATTGCAAAACATGGGGAGTAAGTGCTGGGCACTCTAGAATGTGCATAGCTGTTAGGAAAGCGTTGGGGCAATTTCTGCAGGGGATGTATTCCCTGGTCTTGTTTGGGAGAATCTCCATCCCTCTGTAATGATTAGTTTTGAGTCTGCTAATAACTGATGTCAGCTTCCTAAGGCAGTTGAAGTCTGTGATTAATAGCTTCTTAAAGTTAAGGGAATTAGTCGGCTTTTGGCAACTGCGTTAGCATCTGCAAATTTAATACATTATACAATATATATATACAATATACAATATACAATAGAAAATTGACAATATTTCAATTAAAAATAACCAATTGTTACAATATGATGACAATATTTAAATTAAAAATAATCATTTGCTACAATATGATGAAATGTTATTAGTTATGATAATATTATTATTTTTTTCACTGAAATAATGAAATTAAAAGGAAAATAATACAATTTTAACAAATAAACTAAATATTTTTCAATTAATTTTCTATGTATTTGTATTATTTTTTAACATCATTAAATCTGTACATTGTATTCAAAAAGTTTGTGAAAAAATATTTAACAAGTAATATAAACAAATTTTTTTTAAAGTCAATTCCTACTTTTTTGTCACTATACTGCAGAAAGTCCTTTATAAATAATTTTCATTCATTTTGTTAAGTTTATCTGGCGCCATCTATTATTAGATATACGCACTTTAAATCTAAAAATTTTTTAATTAATTAATTTAATTTAATGAATGAAGTAATATTTGAAAAAACTGTATTAACATTAAATGTCATCTACTGCAAGTTAAAAAAAGGGTATTTGAACTTGAATGGATGAATAAAAAGTATTTTATGAACGATTGGAAATTTCAACAAGATATATATAGGGGGAGTGTGAGCTAATAGAAGGAATTGAATAATGTCTAACAACATATTTAGATCTTAAGAAATTTTTTCATTCCTTATTGATTAATTTTATTTATTTGATAGTTTATTAAAAGAATTTTTCGCTTTAAAGCAAATAAGTTTAAGCAATTTAAAATTTGATTGCTTTATGTACCTTTGCTTTTGTTTCATATAAATGTATCAGTCGCACACTGAACAAAAAATATTAACAGAAATCGTTAAGATTAGACATAATTATTATATAATGGTAGATTTAAATTGGTGCCGAGTGTCTGGCTCTCGGTGCCACAGGTTTCGAGTTCAAGTCCGGGAGGTACTAAATCAATCTAGCGGTTAATCGCTCATCATCATTATGGCCAATGGCCCAACAACACCATGGTGGACTAAAGCCATCTGCCTTCTGCCAGATTTCGAGACACTAGATGTTTTATTTTTACAGGTAGAGTTATCAGTCCTATGCCCAACGCCCTGCAGTCGTATTATACCGGGACCTATGGTTTAAAGTCAAGCATCCATGGCATCGCCGAAACTAGGACCCGAAACCAGTGGCACAGAGCGCTGGTCACTTGGCCATCGGGCCCCAATCCATAGCTAACTTGTATCAAATCAGCATCTACTGTTTGGGGTTTAAATGGCCGAGTGTCTAGAGCTCTGTGCCACAGGTTTCGGATTCGAGTCTCGGTGGTGCCGTGGATGTTTGTAATGTTTTAGAATCCACTTTAAACTATAGTTTCGGGTCTAATATGATTGTAGAGCGTTGTCTTGAGGTTTAGTCAGTCTTCAGCTTACGTCATTTCTCGCTTAAAGTGCTAATCATCAATTATTAACGTTCAATTATTAACTAAATCAATTATCAATTATCAACTACATCAATTATCAATTATCAGTTATCAACATCAATTATCAATTATCAGCTGCATCAATTATCAACTACATCAATTATCAATTATCAACTACATCAATTATCAATTATCAACCTCATCAATTATCAATTATCAACCTCATCAATTATCAACGTAAATTATCAATTATCAACAATTATCAATTATCAACAGAAATTGTCAATTATCAGCTACATCAATTATCAATTATCAACAATTATCAATTATCAACAGCAATTGTCAATTATCAGCTACATCAATAATCAACATCAATTATCATCAATCATCAACTTTTATAGTTATACCTCAACTTTTATAGTTTGCAACATTAATGACAACTCTCACTGTATAACATAGTCATGTTTAACATGCTCATAATTTATATTCGAAATTTTGCTTTTCAGGTAAATTGAAAAATATCGAAGAAAAAATTAGCAAAAGCGCTTCCATGGAGATCAAATACTACGCAACAGTTCCAATTGATGACACAATTCCACTAACCATCGAAGGGTTGCTCCAGCTTTGTGACAGTTTCCCCGAGCAGGCAAAGAAAGTCAACGGCGGTATGGGTGGGCCCATAAGGATGGAGGTAGCTTCAATGGAATGTATCAGCAAAGACCGGGAGACATATTATCAGACAATGTAAGCAAATGCATATTATGCATGGTTATTAAAATTTGAGGATACGAATATATTAGGTTGGGGCATAATTATCAGGCGTTTTTCTTTGACGTGCTATATTTTAATAAAAATTCACAATATTTTATGAATTTATGAATGAAAATATCCTTCTACTTTTAGGTTATAAGAATTCGTATCGATAAGCATTCTCATACTCCTTTTTGGGTTGGGCCCCACCAATAACAAATCCCGTTTGAGATGACTTCCCAATGGATGATTCAGCTTCTGTCCCATCAAACACATCACATTGTCTTCTTAAGTGCACGTTATTCCTTTTGGTGAAACTTCTGCGAAACGCAGACCTTCTTTTTTTCCCCTTCTTTTTGAGGATTTTGAAGAGAAACCACGATTCAACCTCAGTGACAAGATCCTTCCTCTCTTTTCGTTGAAGCAAATCGGTGAAATTCGGTTTTATTGTAGTCGCTGAGTCGCCATCCAGATTATTTCCATACCTTTTCAAACTTTTTGAGGTGGTTGAATGGTCATATCGAAGTTGTCGGCCAGTATTCAAGTTGTCAAGCTTTCGTCCCCTTCCACGGCTGCCAAAAGTGCCTGGTCGTCGAAATCCGAGGATCGACCTCTTATTGTCTTATCATCCAAGCTAGTGTCGCCAGATTTGAAACATTCCCTGCTGATTGAGCCCTCACCAAAAAGATCGCGAAAGGACTGCACTGCTTTCCATCTTTTCTCAAAGTGGTACAGCATAATACGACGAATATGAGTATGATTATCGAATTCAACTTGAACGAATTCAACATTCAACCATCGTTCGGCACCTCAAAAAGTTTGAAAAGGTATGGAAATAATCTGGATGGATCCCCCACGAACTCAGCGACTACAATAAAACCGAATGTGCCCGCATTTTCACCGATTTGCTTCAACGAAAAGAGAGGAAGGATCTTGTCACTGAGGTTGAATCGTGGTTTTTCTTCAAAATCCTCAAAAAGAAGGGGGAAAAAAGAAGGTCTGCGTTTCGCAGAACTTTCACCAAAAGGAATAACGAAGGATGTGCACTTAAGAAGACAATGTGATGTGCTTGTTGGGACAGAAGCTGAATCATCCATTGGGAAGTCATCTCAAACGGGATTTGTTATTGGTGGAGCCCAACCCAAAAAGGAGTATGAGAATGATTATCGACACGCATTTTTATAACCTAAAAGTAGAAGGATATTTTAATTCATAAATTTATAAAATATTGCAAATTTTTATTAAAATATAGCACGTCAAAGAAACGCCTGATAATTATGCACCAACCTAATATATATATGATATATAAAAAAAGAAATTTATCTATTGTATTGAAATTTTGTACAGAGATGTCTCATACTAGGAGTATCCATGTTAAAACAAGAACTCATTCTGTAAATCAGGTTGATCATATCTTGGGGCTACAATTAATAATCTATTAACTTAATGTATGCAGTATCGTGGGAAGGGTTAATAAATAATGATTATACAATTTTGGTCCAGGGATTATACAGCTAAAAATTAGTTTGACTTAGAAAAACCATTCGCATCTTGAGCTATGTGGAGCCAAACATTATCGTACATAAAAATAGTGACCTCATCGACAAATATCTAAAATACTTTTAAATAAGATTCAAATAAGATATCCTTAATAGGCTATGTCACATATTGAAAATGTACAGCGCTGTACAGTTTCCAAACATAATATATGTTCATATAAAAACTCTACTCCTAAATAAGTGGACGGTCTGATCTAGCACTGTGGTCTATGGTACCAGGCTCGGATTCTGGAAGTGTCACAGATGTTTGTGGTTCGTAATCCCTGTTAAACTACAGGTACTAGTCTAATTAGCTTAAAATGGGCAAAAAATGATCATAGAGCGACAAACCAACCTGGTCACTTGAGAATCTTGTCGAATGAACACGCGATGGAAATTACTTGAAGAACACAACCTTAAGCTGGCTATGTTTGTTTGACTTCCCGAAAGACGGAGAGTTTTTTTAAAAGCAAATTCACTAGCCATCAGAAGTAAGAGACCTTCTTTGTAATCTTCAGTGTACAGTATACTTAGAAATTGTTGTTAGAGAAGTATCACAAAGGTTATGAGGATTCTTCCTTTAAGTAATCACTTTATTTCACGCATTTTATGCTGCACATCCATCCTCCTCAAGATTGATGTCTCTTGTGGGACCTTACCCAGGACTCTTTGTGACATTCTAGGACATTATAGCTATAGCATGGATATTTGGTATCAAGGATTCATATAGAAAAATGAAAATAAGGTAATTTTTTCTTAAAATTCACTTCTAGGTCTTCTTAACTAGTATGAAATTTCTCATGAGGGCCATGGAAGATCAAATGATTGTTATGGATGAACAACTTAGTGACGTAATTTTCTTGTGTCAGCAAGTAAATAGTAATCTTCCTAGCTAGTAATTTTTTAATCACTTTAGATAAGTCTCTTTCAATAGGGAGTTAACCAAATCTGCAGTAATATTTGGTATCATGGATTAGTGTAGAAATATGAAAATAAAATAATTTTTGTTTTAAAATTAACTTTTAGTATGAAATCTTTTGTTAGGGCCATGGAAGATCAAATGACTGTTATGGATGAGCAACTTAGTGATGTAATTTTCTTGTTTCAGCTAGTAAATAGTAATCTTCCTAGCTAGAAAATAGTAATCTTCCTAGCTAGTAAATAGTAATCTTCCTAGCTATTAATTGTTTAATGACTTTAGATGATTCTCTTTCATTAGGGAGTTAACATAGTGTACAGTAATATTTGGTATCATGGATTAATGTAGAAAAATGAAAATAAAATAATTTTTGTCTTAAAATTAACTTTTAGTATGAAATCTTTTGTTAGGGCCATGGAAGATCAACAGAAGTGCCTGTTAGAGCAAATGAGTGACATTAGCACTTGCAAACAGCAACTCGCTGACATGATGATATCCATGCCTCCAGTTTTAAATGACACAGAAAGCGCAAAGGTTATTATAGTTTTTTTTTAAATTTATAAATAAATGTATCAGTCATTATCAACCCAGAACTACCCTTGCAGATGCTAACACAGTTGCCAAAAGCCTACTAATTCCTCACAGCTTTAAGAAGCTACTAATCACGGACTTCAACTGCCTTAGGAAGCTGACATCAGTTATTAGCAGACTCAAAACTAATCATTACAGAGGGATGGAGATTCTCCCAAACAAGACCAGGGAATACATCCCCTGCAGAAATTGCCCCAACGCTTTCCTAACAGCTATGCACATTCTAGAGTGCCCAGCACTCACTCCCCATGTTTTGCAATTGGGTAGGGTGCCAATCGAGGCCAATTTAAGAGAGGTCCTGTATAGTGAAGCGGCGCTGTTGCTAGCGGCCGCTATCGCAAAGACTTTGGAATTTATCTGACTTTAATAATAATATTTTAAATCCATGGACACGATAACAACAACAACAACAACAAATGTATCAATAAATATTATTTACAACATGTACCTATATTTTGGCCACCAGTTATTAAAATGTAGGTGTGTTAGGTAGTGTATGTACCCTTGTATTCGCAGTCCAGCTACAACTGGATTTAGAAAAACGAGTAATATATATAAAAGTTTAATCTAAAACAAGTAATATTAAAAAATATTTTTTTAAAGTCAATTCCTACTTTTTTTTCACTATACTGCAAAAATTCCATTATAAATAATTTCCTTTCATTTTTTAAAGTTTATCTGGTGCCATCTGTAGGTAGATATATGCAACTTAAATCTAAAAAAAATTTAATTAATTATTTTAATTTAATTAGTGAATTAATATTTGAAAAAAACTGTATTAACATCAAGTGCCCTCCACTACAAGTTCACAAAAAACGTATTTGAATTTGAGTGGATCAATAAAAAGTATTTTATTAACGATTGATAATTTGAACAAGATATATATATAGGGAGAGTGTGAACTAATAGTAGGAATTGACAAAAAAAAAAAAAGCGAAATTAAGATGCATGATAATTTTTTAAGTGTATTGCAGAAAGTCCTTTATAAATAATTTTCATTCCTTTTTTTAAGTTGTCTGGCGCCTAAAAATTAATTTATTAAATTTAATGAATGAATTAATATTTGAAAAAAGTCTATTAACATCGAGTGTCATAGACTACAAGTTTTAGAAAATGTGTATGAACTTGAGTGGCTGAATAAAAAGTATTTTATGAACGATTGAAAATTTGAACAAGATATATATAGGGAGAGTGTGAGCTAATAGAAGGAATTAAATGAACTCTCTTTTGAATCTGATTATTATTTATTTATGTGATAGCTTATATCAATTTAAGCCGTAATATTTATTATTTTTTTTATTTTATAAAAGCTCACGAAATGTTACTAACTATAAGCTAAATGTACTGATTTTGCATACTATTAATATTGAAGTTTACGCAGGTGCTATTTTTGAAGTTCTTAATAATACTTCAAATATCTGTAGGTAAAAAAAAAAGGAAAAGTTTTTTTTTTTTTTATTTCCAATGGTAGGTAGCACAATCATATATACAAATACAACGAACAAAGAACAAAAAACATCAAAAGATAGCAGAAGAATTAAACACCGAAGCCATCTCCACAAAAGCCCAATATCTTACAACAGCGGAGTCATTTCCGTGGAGTGTCTTGCAGCATTGCAGGTGTTTTCTATAAACAGGCTCCAGTACTTGGGTGGGTGACCACCTGGGAACACTGCGTGCCGTTGGCAAATTTGGGACCTGAATGGTCGAGTGTCTAGCGCTCTGGCGCTCGGTGCCACAGGTTTCGGGTTCGAATCCCGGCGGTGCCATGGATGTTTGTATAGTGGTTCGGAATCCATTTTAAGCCGTAGGTCCCGGTCTTCTATGACTGTAAGAGCGTCACGGAGCAAAAGTCAGGCTTCTACCTACGGGTGCTCCATCACAACAGAAGCTGCTTCCTTCCCCTTCAATCATGAGTCCATATGGGCTCGTGGGCTTGGCCAGCCAAGTGGGATAAGAAACAACAACATAAACAGGCTCTTTCAGAAGACGACAGTAGGGAGGGTCATATACACCTACACGCTATAAGTGTCCAGCCAGACACTCATGTTCTGTTATAAGACTGTAGCTAATTAAAAATGAAATTCTTCATTTACAGCTACTTTTTTTTTATTGTTTTAGTTTAATTTTTTTTTTTTAAAGTAAAAATATTTTCTGCTGGAATACACAGAACCGCTTAATGATGGCGAGCTTATTGCATTATTGCTATGAAATTGACCGCTTATGCATTGAAACAGATGTTGTCCATCCACTATAAGTTTGGAAAAGTCGTACTATTATCCGACTCCCAGGCAATTAAGCAATTCAAGCAATTTAGCTCACTGGGGAACACTTTTTCGAATGAAATATGCATTGATACTAATTGAAAAGAGCTATTGTATTTCGGCGAGGCTTGTCTGGTATTGTGTCTTGCTCTGTCCCACGTTTACTCTTTATGCTGTTGTTTAAGTTGCTCTTTTTGTTGTTGTTGGTGGTGCCATCTATTGGTAGATATATGCAACTTAAAATCTAAAAAAAATTTAATTAATTAATTTAATTTAATTACTGAATTAATATTTGAAAAAACTGTATTAACATCAAGTGCCCTCCACTGCAAGTTCACAAAAATTGTATTTGAATTTGAGTGGATGAATAAAAAGTATTTTATGAACGATTGAAAATTTGAACAAGATATATATATAGGGAGAGTGTGAGCTAATAGAAGGAATTAAATGAACTCTCTTTTGAATCTGATTGTTATTTATTTATGTGATAGTTTATATCAATTTAAGCCGTAATATTTATTTTTTTTTTATTTTATAAAAGCTCGCGAAATGTTACTAACTATAAGCTAAATGTACTGATTTTGTATACTATTAATCTTGAAGTTTACGCAGGTGCTATTTTTAAAGTTCTTAATAATACTTCAAATGCCTGTAGGGTAAAAAAAAACTCTTGATAAATATCCCACATTTCCCACTTGACAAATATCAACCAAGCCCACTAGGTCTAGTCTAGACTAGTCTACCAAGTCTAGACCAAACCCACGAACTCGTAAGGACTCGTGGTTGAAGGGGAAGGAAGCAGCTTCTGTTGTGATGGAGCACCCGTAGGTTGTAGTCTGACTTTGGCTCCGTGACGCTCTTACAGTCATAGGAGACCGGGACCTACGGCTTAAATTTACTCTTTATTCTCTCCCGTAGCTCTGAAAAGGTCCTCATTTTCATAATGTTTTTATATATAATTTTACAGAATAGTACGACTTTCCAGAATAATTTGTTTGAAACAATTTAGTGCCCTTTCGATCTAGGAAATCAGCCTATTTGTTACGGTAGATACCGCAGTGGCTATGTATCCACTGGAGAACTACCCTTTTGGCCTTCTGCTCTAGAAGTCCGATGAGCGCAAAACCACTTAACTATTTCACTCAAAAAAAGTGTTCCTCAATGAGCTAATTGCTTGAATTGCAGCTTGTAAGTCGGAAAATAATACGACTTTTCAAGATTATACTGGATGGACAACAGGGCATGGACTTCACCATCAAAAGCGGTTCTATGTTTTTCAGCAGAAAATATTTTTACTTTAAAAAAAAAAAAAAAAATAGAACAAAACAATAAAAAGAAAGTAGCTATAAATGAAGAATTTTATTTTTCATAAGCTACAGTTTTATAACAGGACACGACTATCTAGGTGAACACTTAACTGGTGGGCTGAAAAGTTCATAGGCTGACACATAGACGACGCTACTAGTGTTAAATTAATATGAATTTTAGTTAGACCTAACCTTCAAAAGACACGTGTGTAAATTTGACAGCTGTTGCACTGTTAGTAATTGAGTTATAGCCTTTATAGTGAGCTTATAGCATTTTTAGTGTTCATCACGTGCAGTCCACTCGGTTGACTGTTGATTGGACTCCGGTGTGAAATGATGGAGCCATGTTTCATCGATTGTCACATATCGACGCAAAAATTCGGGTTTATTACGATTGAATAGCTCCAAACACTGCTTAGAATCATCAATTCCTTGTTGTTTTTGGCCGATTGTGAGCTCACGTGGCACCCACTTTGAACAGAGCTTTCGCATATCCAAATATTCATTCACGATATGTCCAACACGTTCCTTTGATATCTTTAGGGTCTCAGCTATCTCAATCAACTTCCCTTTACGATTATCCGAAACTATTTTGTGGACTTTTTTGATATTTTCGTCGGTAACAGCCTCTTTGGGGCGTTCACTGCGCGCATCGTCCTCGGTGCTCATTTCGCCTGGTTTAAATTTAGCAAACCAGTGTTAGTTTTGTACGAGTGATTTTCCTGGTGCAAAATTCGAATAATATTTATCAAGCCAAGCCTTGGCTTCAATAGCATTTTTTTCGCCAAAAGACGAACACGAAATTCGTTTTTATCCATTTTTTTCAAACTAACAAAAGTTGCTTCATTAAAAATGCTATAACTCACATACTAATAGTGCAACAGCTGTCAAATTTATACACGTGTCCTTTGAAGGTTAGGTCTAACTAAAAATTATATGGATTTAATACTAGTAGCGCCATCTATGTGTCAGCCTATGAACGTTTCAGACCACCTGTTATGATTCCGAGATTGCAAGATATTTTGCTTTTGGGGCGATGACTTCGATCTTTACTTCTACTGTGTCGTTGTTGTTTTATTTGTTCTTCCTTTGTTGTATTTGTTTATATGTTTGTACGACCCATCATTGGAAATAAAAAAAATAAACTTTTCCTTTTTTTTTTTTTACCTTAGAGACATTTGAAGTATTATTAAAAACTTTAAAAATGTCACCTGTTTAAACTTCAATATTAATAGTATGCAAAATCAGTACATTTAGATTATAGTTAGTAACATTTCGTGAGCTTTTATAAAACAAAAAAATAAATTAATAGTTTAAAACAACTAAAAAACACGCTTTTAGACTTAAACTAAAAAGTAAAGAATAATTGTTAGCATAAGAATAGAATTACTTACGAGAAAATGAATGTCACTTTTCTATAAGCTTGGAGTGCTCGATATCAATCGTTATAATTTTTTCACTAGTTTCATTCCGAAATGCAGAGTTAGTTTAAAAATGTCATACAAAGCACCCCAAGCTTTTAGAACAGTGACATTCATTTTTTCGTCAGTAATTTTTATTCTTATGTTAACAATTATTCTTTACTTTTTAGTTTGATTTACTCTAAAAGCGTGTTTTTTTAAAAAGATTAATTTATTTTTTACGTTTTAGTTTGATTAACTCTAAAATCATGTTTCTTAGAGTTTTTAAACTATAATAATTAAATGAGGTCGCGGTACGGAGGACTGGAACTATAGTTCTTGCAATAATTTAATTGTGAGTAAAACGAAGGTTAAATGCGAATATGTCGAGCCAGCCAGGATTCGAACAGGGAACCTCCTGATCCGTAGTTAGGCGCGTTATCCGTTGTGCAGCTGTCCCATGTAGGTTTAAATGTCTTTACTGAATACTTTCATTCTACATGGGTTAAATTGCTCTTCAAAAGTTAAGATAAAATCACTCATCCTGGCGATTCTAATCATGATGAGATAATAGACTTATTAAAATATTTTAGTGTCGTCGGTCCTTGATAAGTCTACAACGTATAAATTAAATCGGATCGCTTAAAGTAGTTCAAAATCGCGCCCAAAGAGTCAGTTATAAACAAACATACAGAGGAAACTAATATAAAAGGGTATTAAAAAGAATCAACTGTTTTCGTTCTGAAAGATGTCTGTAAATGTTTCTTTGCAGCTTAAATAGTGTTTATGAGAAGAAACAGATCTCCAGGAAAAACCGATGCGCCGATCAAGATGACTTTTCAAAGGCTGTGTGTTTTAATCACTAATCCTGGCGATCCTAATTATGATGAGATAATAAGCTTGTCAAAATATTTTATTGTCGTCTGTCCTTGATAAGTCTGCAACGTTTAAATTAAGTCTGATCGCTTAAAGAAGGCAAAATGGAGCCCAAAGACAGTCAGTTACATACAAACAAACAAACAAACAAACATACAGGGGAAACTAATAAAGCGTATTAAAAACATATATTACGGCTTAAATTAGCTGACTGGAGAACACTTTTTCGAATGAAATACGAATTGCTACTAATTGAAAAGATCTATTACATTTCAGCGAGGCTTGCCTGGTTTTGTGTCTAGCTCTATCTCACACCAGTTTTTACTCTTTATTCTCTCCCGTAGCTCTGAAAAGGTCCTCATTTTCATTTTTTTTAATATATAGTTAACGCGTTTTTAATATATAGAATAACACGAGGCCTGAATGGCCGAGTGTCTGGCTCCACATGTTTCGGTTTCGAGTCCCTGCGGTGCCCTGGATGTTTGGGGTGGTTTGGAATCCACTTTAAGCCGTAGGTCCCGGTCTCCTGAGACTGTAAGAGAGGTTTCAAAAAAGTGTTCCCCAGTCAGTTAATTGTTTGAATTGCAGCCTGGGAGTTGGAAAATAATACGACTTTTAATAACTTATAGTGGATGGACAGCAGCTGCTTCAGTACAATATGCAAGGCATGTTCTGTGTTTACCAGAGGAAAATATTTTTACTTTGAAGTAAACATTAAATAAATAATTAAAAATAATAAAAAGAAAAAAGACATAAATGGAGAATTTTATATTTAATAAACCGCAGTTTTCGCACAATATATTGTTTTCAATTCTGAATGAACGGAATCATTATACAAAACAAGTAATATAAAAAAAAAAAAAAAAAATTAAAGGCAATCCCTACTTTTTTTTCATTATATTGCAGAAAATTCTTTTACAAATAAAGTTGAAATTTATTTCTTACATCTGGCGCCATCTATTATAAGATGCATCCAACTTAAATCTAAAAAAACTAAAATTAATTAATTAAACTTAATTAGTGAATTAATATTTGAAAAAATTGTATTAACATCAAGTATTCCTCCACTACAAGTTTAAAAAATGTATTTGTACTTGAGTGGATGGATAAAAATTATTTTATTAACGATTGAAAATTTGAACAAGATATATATAGGGAGTGTGTGAATTATTAGTAGGAATTGAAAAAAAAAAAGCGAAAATCAGATGCATTAAAAATTTTTAAGTCCTTCTAATTCAATAAATTTTATCTTGGAAAATTTTATTTTCCTTTTTTAACCCTATCTTTTTCAACAACCCTTTTTAACTCTATTCCGTTAAAAGGATAAGTAAAATAAAATTAATTAAAAAAATCATGAAAGCAAATTTACAATTAGAAAGATTCACAACAATAAAAGAAACTTATATTGTTGAGTATTGGTATTTTTGTGAACAGAATTTGTGTTTTTTTAATAACTTTTTTTGATGAAAGCATTCATCTTAATTTCAAGTACTTAGTGTAAAGGATTCATTAGCTGTCTGGCGGTGGCATGGATGTTTGTTAGCTGTTCGGTATCCACGTTAAACTGTAGGTCCCGGTCTAATTAGCCCAAAATGTGCACAAAATGACAGTAGATTAGAAAGATTCACAATACTAAAAGAAACTTATATTGTTGGGTATTGGTATTTTTGTGAATATATTTTTTTTGTTTAATGCAGCTGGCAACACATACAGAGTTTCTTTATGCCCTAAGCAAAAGTTGCACCGCTGTTACTCATTTAGCACTACCCAGGGGACATGTATAGCTTGAAGATATGGTACGGATGTGAGTAATACTACACCCACAACGCTCTACAATCATATTAGACCAGGAACTACGGATAATTTTTTTTATAGCATGATGAAACCAGTTGTGTTAATTTCAATTACTTAGTGTACAGAATAGGGCCTGAATGGCCGAGTGACTAGCGCTCTGGCGCTTGTTACGACAGGTTTCGAGTTCGAGTCCCGGCGGTGCCATGGTTGTTTGTAGTGGTTCGGAATCCACTTTAAAAAGTAGGTCCCGGTCTAATAGGATCGTAGAGCGTTGCGGGGGCATTGTTGCTCCGCGTCCGTGGTTTATCTTCAAGTTGCACGCGCCCCCTGGGTAATGCAAAGTGAGTACGTCTGTGCAGCACTTGCCTTAAGGCCTCTAAAACCAGGCTGTCTGTGTTTGCCTGCTGCGTTAGAAAGAAAAAAAAAGTGTACAGAATTCATTAGCTGTGGTTTGATATTACCACAATTGTTAAAATGATACTAAAGTTTAGAGTTTATTTTCTAGGTTGGATTATTTAATACTAAACTAGACGAAATAGACGTAACTTTCAGAAAAGTTATGGCAAACCTTGACTTGTCTCCTGATGCTGATCCTAATCAATTCAAGCCCGCGTTCGAGGCTTACGACAACAGCGAAGAAGGTATGCCAGACAAGTATAGAAGGGAAATGTTTAAGATGAAGTCAGATATTGTAAGTGCTATCATTAAATACATATATTTATTTATTTATTAGTTAATAAATTTCATACATTGGATAAAAAATATTTTGATTTTAAGTAATACATAAATTTCGGTAAAAATTTAGAATCCTGTACCCTTTGTGCCAAATGCATCGCCAAAATACCAAGTCGCCAAGAAAGCATAATAATGAATGCACCAAGTAGTTTTCGTGGTAAAATAATATTACGCCAAAATCCTTCACTGGGATGCAAAACCGCCAAGTAAACAAACAAAATGACTGCAGAAATTCAGTGTCATTGTAAAACGCTAATTAGCCAAAATCCATCTCCAAACATTACTATTACTCCAACATTAGTAGCCGAACAGCTATTACGTCAAAGTTTATTAATGAAAGTACTTTTAAGCCAATGTTTATCGCTTTATTGCTAAACTTTTTCACTAAGCGAATTTTGTTTTTAAAATTGTTTTTACGCCAAAAGTTAATGTTTTATCGCCAAATTTTTATCATAAAAATTTTTTTTATTCCTTGAATACTTTTGAGCCAAATGCTACCACTTATACACCAAAAGTTAGCACTATTATGCCAAAAGAATTATGCTTAGATTATCTTACGCCAATTTATATCGCTTTATCGCTAAAATATATCATTAATTTATGTTATTCCTAAATTGCTTTTATGGCAAATTTAATCGCTTTATCGCCAAATTATTATGTGGAATTTTGTTCTGCTAACTCGCACAAATGTATCGTTTAGACAAAGACAATAATAGCTGTTACGATGATATTATGCCAAAATTATTCGCTAATATACCATTTTTTTCTATTATTTAAAAAAAAAATTTCATGTCGTTTACGATGCCGAATTCAAATTATTTAAAGAGGAAAAAAAAAAAAAGAAAGAAATTAAAGAATAACGTACATTTTATTCTGATATATCCTTTAAAATTATTTTTTTATTGTCTTACTAAAACCTGTCCGTGCATTGCCTTATCAAATGAATGGAAAAATCGAGAAGAACAACATCAGAAAACCACAAAAAATACGTTATAGAGGCCTTTTTTTTTCTATAATGAAATTAAAAAGTTAAATTTTTTCCTTGAGAATTAAAATAACGGCTGCAACAATTTAACTATGTCAACAACATTAAAAAGAAATATGCGATCGATGTTTTCGCAGTGAACTAACGTTCTGAAAATAAAAAATAAATTTTTTTTTGCACGAATTGAAATCCCAGTTGTTAGCTAACCTTAATTATTTCAACATCATTAAAAAGAAAATAATTATTTGGTAATCAAATTTAAGTTATTAATAAGTTAAAAAATCGTTTTTCTTTTTTGTTTCGTACTTTGGTGTGTGGCAACATCATAAAATTTTTTTATTTTCTATATCATATACTGTAAACATACGTCATAAGAACAATCTCAAAATAATCCATAAATTATTGAAAAAAATATTTAAAAGAATATATATATATATATTTATGTTCTTTATTTTTACTGTAACTAAAAAATTCTGTAAATAACTATCAAAGTAGAAATAAATAATCATTCTATTGTTCGAGAAAAGAAGATGTTAAGAATTCCTTTAGAGTATTGTAACCCTAAATAACATTGGCGAGATATTCCGGGTTGCAAGATTGGTGACTTCCTTTAGGGGTACAGTATTCTAGATTTCAACCTAATTTTCATTACATTACAAATAGTTCATTCATAATACTTGAATAACTAGTATATACCATTTTAAATGAAAATTAATGACTGAAAGGAATCATTTTGAACAAATTGGTAAATTAATATTATAATTATATTTCTCGCAACGACTTAAAGAGATTGGAAAACCTCATGTAGTATTAATTGGAATAAATGTGAAAAACTCTAAAATATTGCAAAATAACCAATAGTTTTAATGTGAAACTTTACGATTCTCAATTAAATAAGGAAATACAGTAGAAAAATAAGTTTCCAATATAACAATGCTTTTAACAATTTTAATATATATCATGTTCCTTGTAATGATGTATGTTAGAATTTGACATATATATAGATATATAATATACATACAAATGTTTTTTTATCAGTATTTTATTAAAGTTAGAAATTGAAAATTATATATTTCCGTTACCTTATTTGGATAATTTTGTAACTTGATTTTTATTTTATTTTCCAGCAAAAAAATACTCCTGGTAAGTAATTTTTCATTTTATACAAAATCAAAAAATAATCTTAACTAATTACTCTCTTATTAATTAACTCTTATTAATTATTAATAATTAATGAATATTGCAAATAATTTAAATGACTTATATGAGAATGCTTTAAAAATAAACATCTTCAAAAAATCAGGTAATATAAAAAAATTTTTTAAAGTCAATTCTCACTTTTTTTTTCACTATATTGCAGAAAAATCCTTTACAAATGTAGTTGAAATTTTCTTCTAACATCTGGCGCCATCTATTATTAGATACATACAACTTAATTCTAAACAAACTAAAATTAATTAATTAAATTTAATTAATGAATTAATATTTGATCAAATAAATCTATTTGAACTTGAGTGGAAGAAAAATAATAATCAATTTTATAAATAATGAAAGAAAGTTAAATGTTAATTAAAATATAAATTAAAAAAATATTAAATGGATCCATAATAAATCAAATTAAGGAAGAAATCGAAGGAAAAAATTGAACAAAATTAAATAAAAATAGCTAAAATTTGGCGTTAATTATATAGTCAGATATTCAACTAAGAAAAGAAAAACAATCAAAAATTATGAAAATGTTATATTAAGTATAATGTTGTATTATAATGTTATATTAAGTAGTATATTTTCCATGTAATCGTAATATAATACCTTAAGTAATACTTTTTAATTCGACTAATTAAAATATTACTGATGTTTAAACTCCGAGTTTTATAAGTTTTGCACTTTTAATTTCCATTTGAATCAACGAATTGTATGTATCCAAAGTATCAGGTGGGCTGAAAAGTCTATAGGCTGACGCATAGATGGCGCTACTAGTATTAGATAAATATGATTTTTAGTCATCCCTAAGCTTCGAAAAATACGTGTATAAATTTGACAGCTGTTGCACTATTAGTATGTGAGTCATAGCATTTTTAATGAACTTATAGCATTTTTAGTGTTCATCACGTGCAGTCCACTCGGTTGACTGTCGATTGGACTCTGGTGTGAAATGATGGAGCACTGTTTTATCTATTGTCACATATCGAAGCAAAAATTTGGGTTTATTACGATTGAACAGCTCCAAACACTGCTTAGAATCATCAATTCGTCGTTTTTTTTTGATCGACTGTGAGCTCGCGCGGCACCAACTTTGAACAGAGCTTTCGCATATCCAAATATTCATTCACGATATGTCCAACACATTCCTTTGAAACCTTTAGGGTATCAGCTATCTGAATCAACTTCTGTTTACGGTTATCAGAAATTATTTGGTGGACTTTTTTATGTTTTCGTCGGTAATAGCCTCTTTGAGGCGTCTACTGCTTGCATCATCCTCGGTGCTCATTTCGCCACGTTTAAATTTAGCAAACCACTTCTCTACGGTTGATTTTCCTGGTGCAAAGTCCGAATAATATTTATCAAGCCAAGCCTTGGCATCAATAGTATTTTTTTATCTGGTGCCATCTATTGGTAGATACATGCAACTTAAATCTAAAAAAAAACCTAAAATTAATTAATTACGTTTAATTACTGAATTAATATTTCAAAAAACTGTATTAACATCCAGTGTCATCGACTACAAATTCAAAAAAAATGTATTTGAACTTGAGTGGATGAATAAAAAGTATTTTATGAACAACTGAAAATTTGAACAAGATATATATAGGGAGAGTGGGAGCTAATAGAAGGAATTGAAAAACAAGTAATAAAAAAATTTTCTTTTAAAGTCAATTCCTACTTTTTTTTCACTATATTGCATATTTTTTTCACTATATTCACTATATTATTATCCTTTATAAATAATTTTCATTCATTTTTTAAGTTTATGTGGCGCCATCTATTGGTAGATACATGCGACTTAAATCTAAAAAACCCCTAAAATTAATTAATTAAATTTAATTACTGAATTAATATTTGCAAAAACAGTATTAACATCCAGTGCCATCGACTACAAATTAAAAAAAAATGTATTTGAACTTGAGTGGATGAATAAAAAGTATTTTATGAACGATTGAAAATTTTAACAAGATATATATATAGGGAGAGTGTGAGCTAACAGATGGAATTGAAAAATAACCAAAAATTATGAAGATTTGGATTAAGCAGTATATATATATATATATTTGTAATACAGTGTAATAATACCATTTTTTCATTCGATTGATTAATTTAATATTACTGATGTTTAAATGCTGAGATTTACACTTTTTTCACTTTTAGTATCCATTTAAATCAAGTGTTTTGAAGCTTATTACTATTATTAATTTTATTTGTATGCATTTAAAAACGTAGTGACTAGGGATTTCAATATTGAAGCAAAAGTTCAATACCGATATTCGGTATTTTTTAAATCTTAATACCGGGATACCGGTTTTAATACCGGTACCGGAATGTTTAAAAACATACTGTAACAACTGTACTATAATTAAGCCTGGAACGTAATTTTGTGCAAAAATTACCAGCTGTCGAAAACGCTCTTTCAGCATCTGCGCTAGTTGGTGGTAGCATGGTGGTACTGTTAGCAATGCGCGATATACTTTTCCAAGAATTTACCTCTAAATGCCTCATCTTCAAATAAATCTATTTCTAGTCGGATTGTTTTGGATATAGCTGATTTCTGTATTGTATTTTGGTTTGTTGAAATTTTTTAGTTATCGCCAATTCTAATTTTTGTTCAAGAGACAATTCCTTTTCACTACCGACATTAGTGTCATAATCTTCGATAACTGTACCGAAATCTTTTGAATGTGAATTAGAATAGAATTCAGAAGAATTATTGTGGAGAATAGAATAAGAATTTACAGATAAGAATAAGAATTTCACACATAAGAATTCTTTCACAGATAAGAATTCTAAATTTCCAGTAAATAAAGAAAAACCGGTATTTAAACTTGTGAATACCGGCATTACAAAACGGTACAAATGGCTCAAATTACCGGTATACGGTATCCCGGTATACCGGTATTGCAATCCCTAATTGTGACCTTGTCTTGCCAGCTATCGCAGTCGACTATGCTGGATCCCTGTTCACCTACGCGGGTTCAGATACGTGTCCAAAAACTGCCAAGCAAGTATCAAACGGCACAATGTTTGCTGTGAACAAAGAATCCATTGGCTCCTCCAGTTCCGTTTGCATGCCCCAGAAAAAGCAATATTCGGATGTTCACCCTGATGGAGAGGATCAAGAGATTGAAGATTATCCACAAGTAGAAGCCGCTACTTTTAAGAGCAGAAAGAAGGGCGCAGAGGAAAAGGAGGTGCTGATGAAGTGCTCTATCTGCAGAGTTCCCGGTATGGTTACAGTTAATAATCTTGCTTATAAAGTTTGTTTATAATTTTTTTTTTTGAATAAAAGCAATAAAATGCACATATCATAAATTCGCAGTACTAGTATTACACTATTCTTAAGAGAGAATAAAAAAAGAAGACTTCTTAGAATATTTATAAAGAATGTCTGCTTTTTTATAAATAATGTCTGCTTATTTATAAAGAATGTCTGCTTAGAATATTTATAAAAAATGTCTGCTTAGAATATTTATAAATAATGTCTGCTTTTTTATAAATAATGTCTGCCTAGAATATTTATAAAGAATGTCTGCCTAGAATATTTATAAAGAATGTCTGCTTGTTTATAAAGAATGTCTGCTTAAAATAAAATAAAGAATAATAATAAAAGAATGTCTAAAGAAAGAATAGAAGAGTCTAAGAAAGAATAAATAAAGAATGTCTGCTTAAAATATTTATCAAGAACGTCTGCTTAGAATATTTCTTCTAAAGAAGAAATAGCAGTAAAATAAAATCAATAGCAGACATTTTTTTTATCTATTTATCTAATATAGTCAGATGTATTTGTAAATAATAATCTTTATTATGATGCAAAAATAATGTGTAGCTTTCAAAAGTTTAATGAAGTATTAAATTGTAACCTTGAAGTTTGGGGAGATCTATTTAGAGTAGCCAATTGCCTAGCGCTCTGGCCTTTGGTTAAAAAAGCGTCAGGTTAGAATTCTGGCGGTGTCATGGATGTTTGTGTGTGGAATCCACATTAAACTGTAGGTACAGGTCTAATTAGCCTAAAGTGTTCAAGACCATAGGGAGAAAAACCAAATCAACCCAATATTTTTTGGCAACTGATTAGTTTTATGGAAAAGTTTGAAAAGGTGGAGTAGCTTTTTTTTAAAATTCATGTGCGGAAAATATACGGAAAGCCTCAATATAATCCTTACATATATGTATATCAAATGAATTTAATCCATAAATACAGTACAGTGGAGAATACCTTAATACTGGCATATTTTAATTATAAATATGAGAAAATGCTTGAATGAAATATTTATAAATAGTGGCCTCAATGGCCGAGTTGCGAGCGCTCTGACGCTCGGCACCCCACTTTCGTTTTCGGCAGTGCCATGAATGTTTGTAGTGGTTCGGAATCCACTTTAAACCGTAGGTCCCGGTCCTAATAAGATCGTAGAGCGTTGCGGGGGCATTGTTACTCCGCGTCCGTGGCTTATCTTCAAGTTACATGCGTACCCTGGGTAGTGCAAAGTGAGTAACTTCTGTGCAGCCCTTATGACATAAATAAAAGATCACGATCTATTTGCCAGCTGCAGTCGGGGAAAAAAATAAGTTTAGTTCGCAGTACTAGTTTTACAACAATCTACAACGCAATCTGAGTCCCGTAGTACCATGGATGTTTGTAATGGTACGGAATCCACTTGAAACTGTAGGTCCCGGTCTGTTTAGCCCTCGTGTGCACAAGATGACAGTAGAGCGACAAACGAAATCAATGCAATCTTATCGACATCTGATTAGTTTTTGAAGAAGTTTGAAAAGGTGTAGTGTGTTTTGGTGTAGTTCTTTTGAAAATTAATGTGCGAAAAATACTCAAAAAGCGTTAATCTAATCCCTAAATACGGGTATATTAGTTAAATCTAAACCTTAAATAGAGGTATATTAGTGGAATATCACTAAATATAGATGTATTAGTTGAATCTAACCCCTAAATATAGGTATATTAGTTGAATCTAATCTCTAAATACAGGTATATTAGTTGAATCTAATCTCTAAATACATATTAGTTGAATCTAATCTCTAAATACATATTAGTTGAATCTAATTTCTAAATACATATTAGGAGAATTTAATCTCTAAATACATATTAGTTGAAGCAAATCCTAAATAGAGGTATATTAGTTGAATCTAATCCCTAAATACAGGTATATTAGCTGAAGGTAATTGCTAAATGCTGGTATATTGATGAATACATCTTTAAATACAGGTATATTAGTTGAATCTAATCCCTAAATACAGGTACATTAGTTGAGTCTAACACCTGAATGCAGGTACATTAGTTGAATCTAATCCCTACATTCTAGTATACTGGCGTATCTCTTAATACTGGTATATTTTAATTTTTAAGAAAATGCCAACTGGACATAATACGGGATAACGTCTCACCTTATGATAATCTCGTATAGATTTTGAAGTCACATTTGTTGATTATTTGAAGAATGCCAAGTTTGATGTGCTAATGATGACCATTAAAATAGTTTTTAATGCTTACGTTTGGCTAATAAAAAATACGTGAGTTAAAAGTTAAAAAAATATTTATGATTCAATAAGTTATTTGGTTAAAAATTCTTTTTAATGTGGATTAACCATTTATTAATGTGTTCAAATGCTTTTTATTTTAAAGGTAAGAGTACAACCACCACGTTAATTGCTAAGAAAGAATGCCCAACTGAATGGACCAAGCAGTACGAAGGAATTTTAATATCCACCAACTATGACGGATCCAGAGGTAGTCTCATCTGTTTGGACACATCCAAATCTTTTGAGGATGCCCCCTCAGACTCCAGCACGTCGACCGTTTTCACAGAAGTGTCCCCAAAATGTGGTAGCTACCCTTGCAGTGGTGGAGTGTCTGCAACGACAGCCCTGCCCTGTGTAGTGTGCAGCATCACGAAGAAATCCAAGTAAAGAAGATACTACCACAGAATATGTTATGCCGGAATGGATGTTATACATAATAAAGAAAAGACTATTGGATGACAAATTTAAATACTCTTTGATTATAAATTGCTAAATAAATTTATATGAATAAATGAATGGCTTATTTTGCATTTGGTTTTTTAAAATTAGACGTAAAAATTTTTTTTTTTTTCACCAAGAAATCGGAATAAAGAAGATACTACCACATGCTGGAATGGATGTTATACATAATAAAGAAAAGACTATTGGATGACAAATTTAAATGCTCTTTGATTATAAATTGTTAAATCTATTTATATGAATAAATGAATGGCTTATTTTGAATTTTTTTTTTTTTTTTTAATTACACACATGCTGGAATGGATGTTATACACGATAAAGAAAAGACCATTGGATGACAAATTTAAATACTCTTTGATTATAAATTGTTAAATCTATTTATATGAATAAATGAATGGCTTATTTTGAATTTTGTTTTTTTGGAATTACACACATGCTGGAATGGATGTTATACATAATAAAGAAAAGACTATTAGATGACACATTTAAATACTCTTTCATTATAAATTGTTAAATCTATTTATGTTAATAAATGAATGGCTTATTTTGCATTTTGCTTTTTTTTTTGGAATTAGAGACATACTGGAATGGATGATATACATGATAAAGAAAAGACTATTGGATGGCAAATTTAAATACTCTTTGATTATAAATTATTAAATCTATTTATATGAATAATTGAATGGCTAATTTTGCATTTTGCTTTTTAAAATTAGACGTAAACATTTTTTTTTTTCACCAAGAAATTGGAGTAAAGACGATACTACCACATGCTGGATGGATGTTATACATAATAAAGAAAAGACTATTGGATGACAAATTTAAATACTCTTTGATTATAAATTGTTAAATCTATTGATACGAATAAATGAATGGCTTATTTTGTATTTTTTTTTTTTTTTGGAATTAGACACATGCTGGAATGGATGTTATACATGATAAAGAAAAGACTATTGGTTGACAAATTTAAATACTCTTTGATTATAAATTGTTAAATCTATTGATACGAATAAATGAATGGCTTATTTTTGGCTTATTTTGCATTTTTTTTTTTTTTTGGAATTAGACACATGCTGGAATGGATGTTATACATGATAAAGAAAAGACTATTGGATGGCAAATTTAAATACTCTTTGATTATAAATTGTTAAATCTATTTATATGAATAATTGAATGGCTAATTTTGCATTTTGCTTTTTAAAATTAGACGTAAACATTTTTTTTTTCACCAAGAAATTGGAGTAAAGACGATACTACCACATGCTGGATGGATGTTATACATAATAAAGAAAAGACTATTGGTTGACAAATTTAAATACTCTTTGATTATAAATTGTAAATCTATTTATACGAATAAATGAATGGCTTATTTTGCATTTTGTTTTTTTTTGGAATTATACACATGCTAGAATGGATGTTATACATGGCAAAGAAAAGACTATTGGATGACAAATTTAAATACTCTTTGATTATAAATTGTTAAATCTATTGATACGAATAAATGAATGGCTTATTTTGCATTTTGTTTTTTGGAATTAGACGTAAACATTTTTTTTTTCTAATGCAGCTGGCAAATAGACCGTGATCTTTTTATGCTATAAGGGCGGCACCGATGTTACTCACTTTGCACTACCCAGGGAGCGCGTGTAATTTGAAGATAAGCCACGGACGCGGAGTAAAAGGAAGTCCGCAAAGCTCTACGGTCCTATTAGGACCGGGACCTACTGTTTAAAGTGGATTCCGAACCCCTAAACACCCATGGCAATGCCGTGATTTGAACCCGATATCTGTGGTACCGAGTGCTAGCCACTCGGTCATCAGGCCCTACAAGATAACCCCCTCAGACAAAAACATTGATATTATTATTATAAAGCAAAAAAAAAGTACTCTTTGTTGAAATGTAACGAGTACTACATAGAAAGAGTTGCACACCAAACTGTAAGCATAAGTAAATAAATAAATTGTTATTTTTTTGTGTAATAATTAATAAAGAAAATGTTATTATTACAAGGTGTGTATCATATTAATTGGGGATGAAACATGACACATTTGGAGTATTTAAAAACGCTGAAATTAATAGAATGTGATTAAATTAAAGAACTAGAATATGATTAAATAAAATTAATTAAATAGAATAGGATTAAACTAAAATTAATGAACTAGAATGGGATTAACTAAAATTAATTAAATAGAATAGGATTAACTAAAATTAATGAACTAGAATAGGATTAACTAAAATTAATTGACTAGAATATGATTAACTAAAATTAATTAACTAGAATATGATTAAATAAAATTAATTGACTAGAATAGGATTGACTAAAATTAACGAACTAGAATAGGATTGACTAAAATTAATAATCTAGAATAGGATTAACTAAAATTAATTGCCTAGAATAGGATTAACTAAAATTAATTAACTAGAATATGATTACATAAAACTAATTAACTAGAGTAGGATTAAATAAAATTAATTAACTAGAATAGAATTGACTAAAATTAATGAACTAGAATGGGATTAACTAAAATTAATTAACTAGAATAGGATGAAAACAAAAAATAAATTAACTAGAATAGGATTAACTAAAATTAATTAACTAGAACAAGATTAACTGAAATTAATTAAATAGAATATTATTAAATAAAATTAATTAACTTGAATATAATTAAATAAAATTAATTAACTAGAATAGGATTAAAACTAAAATTAATTAACTAGAATGGGATTAACTAAAATTAATGAACTAGAACAGGATTAACTAAAATTAATTAAATAGAATAGGATTAAATAAAATTAATTAACTTGGATATAATTAAATAAAATTAATTGAATAGAATAGGATTAACTAAAATTAATTAACTTGAATATGACACAAAAGCTTTTAACTTCTTCACAAAGAGAAGAGGGGCTGATATGAAAATAAAATTCCAAAGAATTTATACTTCACTTGATGTTTTGTAAACAAATAACTACAGTTCCGTAAACTATTATTATCCATAAATTTTATTTCGACTTGCCCACAGAAAAATGCATTAATTAATTTTATTAATAAGGGTTTATTATTTACTTTTAATTTTTTACTCTTTACTTTTATTGCTGAAATATAACGTTGTTCTACGTAGAAGAATTACACACCGATCTTTAAACATAAGTAAATAAATAAAGTATTATTTTTTATGTAATAATTAATAAAGAAAATGTTATTATTATAATGTGTGTTTCATGTTAATTGAGAATGAAACATGATAAAATTTTGAATATTTTTAAAAGCTTTTAAAACTTCCTCAAAATGGAGTAATATGAAAAAAAATTCCAAAACATTTGCAATTTATTTGATTTTTTCTAAAAAATAATTACGATTCAATCAATAACTATTCCCTACCTTCTCACAAAAAAAGCATTAATTAATTTTGTTAAGAAATGCTAATTGTTTCCCGTCTCTTAGTCAAATGATAATCTACGCAGCTATTGAACACTATCGAGTCCTTTTATAGTCACTGCTCAAGTAACAGGTGGGCTGAAATTTTCGTAGGCTGACACATAGATGGCGCTACTAGTATTAAATCCGTATGATTTTTAGTTAGCCCTAACCTTCAAAAGACTCGTGTATAAATTTGACAGCTGTTGGACTATGCTGGAAATGGAAAAACAAACACGTTTTTAAAAACAATTTTTTTGAAAGTCAATTCCTACTTTTTTTTCACTATATTGCAGAAAGGTCCTTTACAAATAAAGTTGAATTCCATTGAAAATCCATCTATTATTAGATACATGCAAATGAAATCTAAAAAAAAAAAAAGTAAAATAAATTAATTAAATTTAATTACTGAATTAATATTTGATAAAACTGTATTAACATCAAGTGTCATCCACTACAAGTTACAAAAAAAAATGTATTTGAACTTGAGTGGACGAATAAAAAGTATTTTATTAATTATTAAAAATTTGAGCAAGATATATATAGGGAGAGTGTGAACTAATAGTAGGAATTGAAAAAAAAAGAAGCGAAATTCAGATGCATGCTAACTTTTAAGTCATTCTAATTCAATAAAGTTTAGCTAGGGAAATCTATCTTTCAACAATCCTTTTTTAACTTGTTTTCCGTTGAAAAAATATGTCAAATAAAATAAATTATAAAATTTGGAGCGGATGAATAAAAAGTATTTTATTAAACGATTAAAAATTTAAACAAGATATATATAGGGAGAGTGTGAACTAAGAAGAAATTGGAAAAAAAAACCCCTCTGTCCCTCAGAAACAATGAGTCTCGTTTACAATTTTAACAACATGCGTAAACTCTCTTATAGATGGTCTAGCGGTTTGATAAGAATTTTATGGATTTTCTCCCATA
Source organism: Caerostris darwini (assembly GCA_021605075.1). Taxonomy (NCBI): domain Eukaryota; kingdom Metazoa; phylum Arthropoda; class Arachnida; order Araneae; family Araneidae; genus Caerostris; species Caerostris darwini. The sequence goes on from BPLQ01004441.1 coordinate 40,268, forward strand.
TTGCAGCGGCCTGATGGCCAATTGACTAGCACTCTGGCCTTTGGTACCACAGGCTTCAATTGCGAATCCTGGATGTGGCATGGATGTTTGTTAGTGGTTCGGAATCCCCATTAAACTGTAGGTCCCGGCCTAATTAGCGCAGAGTGTGCACCAAATGACCGTAGAGTGACAAAGCAAAGCAAACCCATATGACAAGCAAATGAAGGGTAGTTAACTCTAAAGGCTCGTTCCCACCGAGGCGTTAGGCGGCGACGCGTCACGCGGCAGGAAAGAAAATTTTGTCGACCCGTTCACACCGAAGCGGCAGAAATCGCTTTACGGCCAGTGAAGTTCCAGTTACTTCTACTAGATGGCAGATCTACTATTGGCTCAATCCAAGTCACATGACGCGGCAAGCATTTGAGAGTTGAAAGTTGGCCATTTGGTCGTCTCGAAGCGGTAGATTTCAACCGGTTTCAGGTGAACATGGGGAGGCTAGTGATTGGTCAACGCTTCACGCTTTAGAGCCTCATGCCTCGGTGAGAACGAGCCTTAAAAGGTCTCTTGAAAAGCAAGGCTTTCCCTTCACCATCTGTCTGTGGGCAGGTCGTGGGAAACGAGATTCACAATAAGAAAAGATACTACATTTTTAAATGCATTTCAAATCTAAAAATCATTTTGAAATACGGTTAAACGTCATTTTAAAATTGTTATGCTATCTGGAGAATGTAACATTAAGCAAACTTGTTTTATTTTGGAAACTTTACATGGTACAAGTCAAAATAAAGGTTAATAAACTAGGATACTACATTTCAAATGCCTTTGAAATAAAAACATCATTTTGAAATAAGACTGAACACCATTTTAAAGTTGATATGCCATCAGGAGGATGTAACATTAAAAGCCTGAACAAGCAGATTTATTAGTTTTACTTTTGAAAAACTTCACATGGCACAGGCCAAGAAAAGGCTAACACGTTTTAACTATGTTGATACTTTTTTCATAAATAAAGATGAAACATTTTTAAATGCATTTAAAACTTAAACATCCTTTTAAAGTAAGACTGGACGCCCTTTTAAAATTGATATGCTATCAGGAGGATGTAACATTGAAAGTCTGAACAAGCAAACTTACTTTTGGAAACCTTTATTTGGTACAGATAAAAATAAAAGTTAATAATCGAAGATACAACATTTTAAAATGCATTTGAATCCTAAGCATCATTTTGAAATAAGACTAAACATCATTTTGAAATTGATATACTATTAGGAGGATTTAACATTAAAAGTCTGAACAAGCAAACTTACTAGTTTTAATTTTTGGAAAACGTTGCATGGTACAAGTAAATATAAATGTTAATAAGCAAAGATACAACACTTTTAAATGCATTTGAAACTTAAACATCATTTTGAAATAAGACTAAATGTCATTTAAAATTGATGTGCTGTCAGGAGGATGTAATATTAAAAGTCTGAACAAGCAAACTTTCTTGTTTTACTTTTGTTAAACTTTGCATGCCACAGGTTAGAAAAGGTTAATACGTATTTACTACGTGAAAGTTTTTTCAAAAACAAAGATGCAACATTTTGAATTGCATTTGAAACCTGAACATCATTATGAAATAAGACTGAACGTCAGTTTAAAATTGACATGCTATCAGGGGGATGCAATATTAAAAATCTAAACCAGCAAACTTACTAATCTTACTTTTGAAAAACTGTACATGACAGAGGTAAAAAAAGGTTAATACGCTTTAACTATGTTGAAATTTTGTTCATAAACAAAGATGTAACATTTTGAAATGCATTTAAAACCTAAACACCATTATGAAATAAGTTTAAATGTCATTTTAATATCGATATGCTATTAGGAATAGGTAATATTAAATGTCTGAACAAACAAACTTACTAGTTTTACTTTACTTTTGGAAAACTTTACGCGGCAAAGGTAAAAACATGGTTAACATGTTTTAACCACGCTGATAATGTTTTCATAAAAATGCCATATTTTTATATGCATTTATAATCTTAAACATCATTTTAAAATAAGATTGAATGCCATTTTGAAATAAAACTAAATGCCATTATGAAATAGAATTGAATGTCATTTTGAAGTAAGACTGAACATCATTTTAAAATTTATATGCTATCAGGAGGATGTAACATTAAAAGCCTGAACATACAAATTTATTAGTTTTACTTTTGGAAAACTTTACATGTCACAAGTAAAAAATAAAAGGTTAATACCTTTTACTATGATGCTACTTTTTTTCATTACAACAGAAAATCAACAAAACATGAATAAAGTGATGTTTTAAATACATAAAATATACGTGATATCTAAAATGGATAAATTTAACTTCTAAGATAGATAAAATTATAAATAAAAATAGATAAAATATTTGAATAAATCTTACCAAATGTCATTTATAACTAGTGAATCACTTACAAGTTAAACAAAATTATTAGAATTTTAAAATTGAAAATTATTCAACTGAAATAATCACTAATTTCAATTGAGATAAAAAACGCAAATATTTACGATAATTGTGCAGTGAAATTTTTACACTTGGAGTTAAGATTAATAAGAAAAAAATATCTAACGACAAATTAAAAGATGTAATGATTCTATGCTGTAAACAGTATTATCTAGAAAGTTATCAGTTAGTTTAAGAACAGTATCTCTTAGTGATTGTAGTTTTGATTTAATGCGTGTAGATGATGGATTGTATTCGCACTTTATTAATTTTTAATTCAAATCACAACATAAGTACCTGAAAGAATTAATTTCAAACATGCTGTTTAATAATGACAAAAATTTGGAGCTGAGATCATTGTAATAGAAAAGATGTACTCTTCTAGACTATACCGAAATTTTGGAATCATAATTTACGACTAAGCAGATTTATTTAACAAATTCACTGATATTTGCGTACGAAAACAACTAATTATAAGGATAATAATTTAAAAACTGGATTTTTGCTGTTTCTTTAATTTAAAAAGTAATTAGATTTATTAATTATTTTATGGAAAAGCACTTTTTTTTCAAGGGCCTGAATGGCCGACTGGCTAGCGCACTGGCGCTCGGTACCACAGGTTTCGGGTTCGAATCCCGGTGGTGCCATGAATGTTTGTAGTATTTCGGAATCAACATTAAACTGTAGGTCCCGGTCTAATAGGATCGTAGAGCGTTACGGGGGCATTGATACTCCTCATCCGTGGCTTATCTTGAAGTTACACGCGCCCCCAGGGTAATGCAAAGTGAGTAATGTCTGTGCAGCGCTTGCCTTAAGGCATCAAAGACAAGTGTCTAAGAGTTTTCCAACTGCATTAGAAGAAAAACGCTTTTTTTTTCCAGAGCATTTTTAATTGGTTATGGTAAGTCGATTTTCAAATTCAAGTATTCTATTGTGTTCATGCCAAGAGGTGAATTCCTCACAATTTGCAAACATAGTAAAAAATAAATAATTCGATCGCATCTACTCGAGCGAAAGACATTTATCATCACATGTTGACTTCTACACTGGTGTGCAAAACTTAAGCAACAATGTAAAAATTTAGCAGATAGCCATGAAATTGCAGAAAAGGAGGTCTGGAGATCAGTACAATGAATACGTAAGTCAGTAGAAACGTCATGCGTATGCAAATATCAGGAACGAAACGTCGGAGGTGACGTGAGCGTACGCAAAACGCGTGTTATCGGCGCGCGCAGCTCAACAGTAGAATAAAAGGAAGGACGGAGACGCAATTCAACATATTCTCTGCAAGTGCCAGTGAGTCAGTTCGTGAAATATGGCTAGAAGAAATCATCTGGACGACTTCACATGTGGAAGAATGATCGGAAAGCTGGAGGAGGGGCGTACTGTCACCAGTATAGCTGCAGAGTTCGGAATCAGCAAAAGTGTCGTTTTGCGCGCTTGGAAAGCGTTCCAAACCACAGGTACAGCCCTTAAAAAGGTTGGTGGTGCCGCCCAAGGAAGACAACTGCAGGGGATGACCGATATATCGTCCTGTAGGCGAAAAGAGGCCGACAGCAGTCAGCAAGGGTCATTGCTCAGCAACTCTGTACAGCAACGGGGCGACAAGTGTCGCGGTTTACTGTGGCTAGACGCCTTCACAAAGTGGGCCTATTCGCCCGCCGTCCTGAACACTGCCTCTCGTTGAAAGCTGGTCACCAACGCCACCGTTTACAGCACAAAAACTGGACAATTGATCAATGGAGTCGTGCCCTCTTTACGGAGGATAGTCGGTTCTGTACCAGAAGCAATTCTCGGCCCTTTTGATTTGGAGAGAGGTCGGGACCCGATTTTATCCCAGAAACCTCAAGGGAAGACATCGTTATGGTGGTTCTGGAGTTCTTGTCTGGGGAGGTATTTTGTTGAACGGGCGAACTGAGCTCCACGTTTTCGACAGAGGGTCTGTAACCGGAGATCGCTATTGTGATTAGGTACTCCTTCCCCATGTGCGTCTGTTCCGAGGTGCCATTGGCCCAGACTTCATTTTTATGGATGACAATGCACGGCCACATCGGACTCTTGCTGTTGAGGAGCTATTGGAAAGGAAAGATATCACTCGAATGGATTGGCCAGCGTACTCCCCAGATTTAAATACCATCGAACATGTGTGGGATGCCTTTGGGAGACGCATTGCAGCACGCTTACATCCTCCGGAGAACACCCAACAAGTCAAACAGATGCTGATTGAGGAATGGGCACCCTTACCGCAAGAAATGTTGCACCATCTGATTCTGAGTATGCGGAGACGGTGCGAAGCAACCCTTTGCAGTGAGGGGAGGGCATATCCCATATTAAGGAACATGTGCTTGTTGTTCTTCCTCTTGGCTAGACAATCATAAATCACGATACTATGCGTTCAAAAAAGCTTGTTGTTGTTTGATTCCATACCGTATGCATTGTATTCCTTTTTCAGCGCTGATGCTTTCGTCATCCTTTAGGCATATAATTCTCTCCCTCATTTCTGAATGTCATGTCTCTTTTGAAGTTCTCTTTTTGAAATATTCTACCAATTTCCTCCAAAACATTATGAAACAGCAGATCCAAATTATTATGAACAGCAGATCCAAATTATTATGAACAGCAGATCCAAATTATTATGAACAGCAGATCCAAATTATTATGAACAGCAGATCCAAATTATTATGAACAGCAGATCCAAATTAATATGAACAGCAGTTCCAAATATTTAATTTCATTAACAGTTAAAACATTACATTTTTTTGCATATTTATCGCAGAGGAAATCCGAAGTTTTTGAAAGTATTTCTTTCTGTTACTGGGTAATACCTGGTTGAACGAATTAATTCTTGAACTGCTTTTAAATTTTTTAAGTATTTCCTAATATCCTTGTTTTTTGCTTTAAAATTTGTACCCGATTTTATTTTTTGAATGACGAGATCCATAAAAACCGCTATGATGACCATTCAGAATGGCGTGATGGCCAATTAATACCACATGCTTCAGGTTTGAACACTGGCGGGGACATGGGTGTTTGTTAGTGGTTCAGAATGAACGTTAAACTGCAGGTGCCGGTCTAATTATTCTAAAACGTGCAAAAAAATGACTGTAGAGCGACAAAGGAAATCTGTCCTATCTTGATTTATTGTTTGCTATAAGATCTTTTTTATAACGTTTTATGAGACAATAAGCTAACTGTTGTAAAATTCCTTTTAATGATGTATCACCGCGAAATTAATAACTAATTTGTAAATTTCTAACGAAAAATGTTGTTTCATGTAGATAGGGCGATATTATTAGGCGTTATATAATAAATATTGTAGGCAAACATTTTTACCTTCTTATCTACACTCAAGAGACAAAACATTATGACCACCTGTAGATAACGAGTTGGCCCACCTTTGCCGCGCAACACAGCTTCAACCCGCCTTGGCATGGATTAACACCACCACTTCATACCAGTTAAATATCACTTCCACCTGATCACGTGCCTTCCACGTCATCCAGGCGAGTTCATTGTGAAATGTAGGGGTGGTCATAATGTTTTGGCTCTTGAGCTCAAGAGCCCAAACATTATGACCACCTGCCAATAACTAGTTGGCCCACCTTTGGCGCGCTACACAGCTTCAACCCGCCTTGGCATGGATTAACACCACCACTTAATACCAGTTAAATACCACTTCCACCTGATCACGTGCCTTCCACGTCATCCGGGCGAGTTCATTGCAAAATGTAGGGGTGGTCATAATGTTTTGGCTCTTGAGTGTTGAGAGTAAGCTGTATTTGTAATTAATATATCTTTATTACGATTTAAAATTAATGTGCAGCTTTCAAAATTTTCTGAAGTCATAAACTGTAACCTAGAAGTTTTTGAGATCTATTTAGATTGAAAAATAGTCTTTAAATTACCTTTTAAATTGTGAGAAATATTGTATTTAATAAACCACAGCATATTACTTGAAATAAATTGAAGTTATTTTTTATGTTGGAATTATTTGACAGTTTTAATTATTTGAATTTCTTCACTCGCAGTAATGAATAGATTCGATATGTGAAGTAATGTAATTTAGATAGAATTAATGAAAATTTTTATATAGATTTCTATATAGATCAATATTGAAAATAAAAGAACATATTATTTAAACAAATACGTAAAATATTGTCACATTACTTATCCTAACATCACCATTTTTAATGAACACTGTCAACTGGTCATCGCATATTAAATACTTAGGTGTTATCCTTGATAAAAGCCACGCGGAATGATGTTCACTAGTTTATAATGTTAGTAGGATTTATTTCAATTATTTGTTAGTTGTTATGCTTGAGTGAAAATTTCTGTATATTATGCTTGTTGTTAAACTTTACCTAGCAAATAAATAAAACGGAGTTATTATCATTCTGTGTTTTTTTATCCAACTTATTACAGCAACAATAAGCTATTCGCAGTCGTGGGCCGGATTGATGACACTGACGGATCGGATTTGGTCCACGGGCCGTAGTTTGGAGAACTCTGCTTTAAACAGTTGAGTTGGAATACAATTAAAGACAACCTGTCCTACACTGCAGCAAGTACCATATTATCGCAAAATATAGTAGTCTCGATGAACACCTGCCACTGATATTATTTAGTCACTCTCGCTCCAGCTATGCAATCTGTATATGTTTAAAATCCAGTTCCATTAATACCTAATTATGATTCTCATTATTCGTGATATATTTTATTTTTCTGTGACGATCTTGTTGTGATCCATTTGGATATTATGTATATGTCACAATTAATATCTGCCATTGATGCTATTTCTGGACTCGCACTCCAGCTATGCAATCTGTGTATGTTTAAAATCCAGTTCCATTAATACCTAATTATGTCGTAATGAACAACTCTTAAGGCAAACTCCAGAAGTTAAAGTAAAAGTAACCTAATTATGTCGTAATAAACAACTCCTAAAGTTAACTCCAAAAGTAAAACTATGTTAAGAATAATGTGACTCTTAACATAGTTTTACTTTTGTGCGACGATCTTGTTGCGATCCATTTGAATATTATGTCTATGTCGCAATGAATATCTGCCTTTGATGTTATTTCCTGACTCGCACTCCAGCTATGCAATCTGTGTATGTTTAAAATCCAGTTCCATTAATACCTAATTATGATTCACATTATTCTTAACATAGTTTTACTTTTCGGCGAAAATCTTGTTGTGATCCATTTAGATATTATGTCTATGTCACAATGAATATCTGCCATTGATGCTATTTCCTGACTCGCACTCTATCTATGCAATCTGTATATGTTTAAAATCCAGTTCCATTAATATCTAATTATGATTCTAATTATTCGTAATATATTTTTTTTTCTGTGACGATCTTGTTGTGATCCCTTTGGATATTATGTCTATGTCACAATCAATATCTGAGTTTGATGCTATTTCCTGACTCGCACTCCATCTATGCAATCTGTATATGTTGAAAATCCAGTTCCATTAATATCTAATTAGGATTCTCATTATTCTTAACATAGTTTTACTTTTCTGCGTCGATCTTGTTGTGATCCATTTGGATATTATGTCTATGTCGCAATGAACACCTGTCATTGGTGGTATATCCTCAATCGCCCCTCATTTTAATTGAACATGGGTTATTATTATTTAATAAAATTTTTAAAAAAGCTATTTTTGAAAATATTTTCTTCCAGTTGATATATTAAAAATTATTCCTGCGCAATTTACACAGAAAAATTGAAAAAGCACATAGTTATAAATTGTTTTAATATTTATAAGTTGTGGTGTTTATCTAATAAATAATTTATTATTTTAAAAATAAACCACAATACAATTATTAGTGTTTTGTTTTTTTGCTAAACGTAATTAATAACATATAGTATTAATATTTTAAATACACTCATGCCCATAAATTAAGGATAATGAAGTTCAGGCAAAGAAAGAGACAGAGGCAAAGCAAATTTGACTTATTTGTAAAGTCTATTTATTAAACAAAAGGTAAAGAGCAAAAAAGATGCTATATGTTTGACATAATTAATAAAAATTGCGATTTTTACTGCATGGAGCAAATTTCAAAAAATAACCTATTTACAAAAAACAGTATAACATGGTTAGTATGATGGTTAATATTATTGCACCACTCATCAAGGAATGCCCTGTGAAGTTCCGGTTGACAGGTGGGAGGGGGTAGACGGACTGCGATTCGTCTGCCAATCATATCAAAACATGCTCTATTGGATTCAAGTCCGGTGAGTATGCTCGCCAATCCATACGGGTGATATCCTCCAATTGAAGGCATTCGTCTACAATGTTTGCACGGTGAGGACGGGCGTTATCATCCATAAACAGAAATTCAGCACCCATGGCGCCCCGAAACAAACGTACATGTTGTTCCAGAATGACATCTTGATAGATGTGGCCTGTCATCGTTACACTCTGGACATGCAGGTCAGTTCTGAAACCAAGAATAATTCCTCCCCAAACGAGCCATCCTGCACCACCGTAACGGTGTCGTTCAATGGTGTTCTCTTGGTGGTAACGGGTACCTGGCGCTCTCCGTATGAAAGTCCGGCGAGAATCAGACTGCAAACTAAACCTGGACTCGTCGGAAAACATCACACAAGATCACTGTTGCGGTGTCCACAATGCATGCTCTCCACTCTAGGTTAATCGCAGGCGACAGTGAGTTGCGGTAAGTGGAACACATCTGACAGGTCTAAGAGCATATAGAACAATGTGCCCTAAGCGTCTGTACACGGTCTGACTTGAAGCTGTCGTACCGGTAGCTGAAGAGAGCTGACGAGACAGGTCTGATGCTGTGCTCCGTCTGTTTCTTTTGGCAGTAACTGCTAAATACCGGTCCTCATTCGGCATTGTAACTCGGGGGCGACCTGTGCTGTAACATCTACTCACATTACCATAATCTTGGAATAGTTGCCAAAGCCTGGAGAGGACTCTCTGGTCGATTCCAAGTTCCTCGGAAACTTTCAGCTATGTACGTCCACATTCCATTCGTCCGATAATTCTACCGCGTAACAAATCATCCAAATGCTTCCTTTGTGCCATAACTATGCGGTTATTGCACTGAAAGGCTTTTAAAGCGCTTGTGAACAATTTTACTTCTTTGCCACCGTTCCTTATATACCCCTCTCTTACACTCTCGTCATTGTGACGTACTATCCGCGCTATCTGGTGGTTTCCTGTAATTTGCAAATTTTTCTTCAAGATGTATGTGATAATTCTACAGGTGAAATTTTTATTTTAGAGTTCTATTTCTGTGTGATTCTGAATTATCCTTAATTTATGGACATGAGTGTATTTTGCTAAGCAAATTTCACCGTACCATTCGTGAATAAATTGATGCATTTACATTAACAATGTTTAGCTGTTTCAATTTTGCTTAATTAAACTAATAATTTTAACTAACGAATTTACTTGCATTCTTAGTCTGATATATTAACCATTTAAATAATTTTTCAAAATACAAAATTAATCATTCTCTTTAATTAAATTAATAAATCTTATCTTAAAATAACTACATTGCCATTCTTCTAATTATAATAATAGTATTATCGTAATAAACAACACAATTTGTATTTAACGAAGCTCCTTGGCTACAAGATAGCCGCAAGCCTCTATCGGAAAAAAACTCAGATGATGAAATATATACAGTGCATGAGAAAGCAGCGAAGTAGAAAGAGAAAATTGTTCTTTGTCGATACGATTTCTTTCTTGAGCATTGGTGATGCTGGTGATTTAGCATGGTGGCAGCTGCAGGCTACCATCCTGGAAAAACTTCAGATGAGGAAAAATATACAGTGCATGAAACAGCAAAGTAGAAAAAGGAAACAATTCTTTATGTTGGCGATTCCTTTCTTGTGCTTTGGTGATGTTGATGGTTTGGCATGGTGTATTATCGTAATAGCAAATATGTAGTAGTATTATGGCAATATTTGTGGTTAGAGAGTCAATTTCATTGCTATGTCAATTTTATTGTCAAGTCATTTTTATTACTTTGCCTATGAAAATAGCTGGATAGGCTTTTGAAAACTGCTTCAGACTTGAAAATATCTAGGAAAGGGGAGTAAAAGTGAAGGCCTAAACTCGCAAAATTTCGCTCGAACGAGTGTGTCACGTTTCTTTTGGTCTTAGCACTGAGAATTAAAAATAGGAGTTGCTACTTGTTCGAAGCGTGAGGGGGCCTGATGGCCGAGTAACTAGCTCTCTGGCGCTCGATGCCAAAGTTTCGGGTTAGTATCCCGGCGGTAACATGGATGTTTGTAGTGTTTCGTTCCCCTATGGACTTAGAACGTCACAGAGCCCAATCAGACTTCTCTCTCACCCAAATCATTTTCAAACTGTATAGGGGCAACACAGCTCTAGGAACAGTGTTGTAGTGTAGTAGTAGTAGTAGTAGTAGTAGTAGTAGTAGTAGTAGAAATAGTGTTTGAAGCGTGGAATTGGAGGAGAGATAACCCTTCCAACCGGAAATGAAAATAATAAGAAGTAATGTGTGGTACAGGAAAATAATATAGAAATATAAATTCAAATAATATAGAAATCCGATTGCATCTATCCGTCTGTGAAATTATTTACATTCGGTGCTGAAACAATTCAATTGAACGATTCAATCGATATTCAGATTCGATTTTATACATCCATTTGAGACATTAATTATGATCGGTGATGAGAATTAGGCCATATGTGATTGCCATATGACTGAGTTAAGCATTGTTTTCTTCTGGACAAATCCTAAAGAAATATCTTTTTTACTAAGTTTGTGTTGTTGATCGTTTCATGAAAATTCTGCAAAACGATCGTTACTGATCTGAAATATTGCATGTGTAAATATACGTAAATAGGAAATGGTATATCTTACACAAACCTTACATGTGAGTATTCGAACGTTGTAGAACACACACACACTAACACACTACATGGTTACAGATGAGACAGGAATTAGGCCATAATAGATTGCCATACATATAACTGAGTTAAGCAATTTTTGTTTTCTTCTGGACAAATTTTGAAGTGATATATTTTTTACTAAGTTTGTGTTGTTGGTCATTTTATGAAAGTTCTGCAAAAACGATTGTTACTGATCTGATATATTACATGTGTAAATATACGTAAATAATGAAATGGTGTATCTTAAACAAATCTTGTATGCCAGTATTCGAAGGGTTTTGGATCCCACATACTACATGGTTGTAGACAAGATAAGAATTATGCCATAATTGATTGCCATATGACTGATTTAAGCATTTTCTTATTGCGTCTGGACAAATGTTGAAGATTTTTTTTTTACTAAACTTGTATTTGTCGAGAACAAATACAGTGTTTAAAAATGTTTCACAGGGTAAGGAAAGATCTCCGAGTCATTGCGGAGGAGATGGGAGAAATAGGGAAAAATGTTACAAATTCAATGAAGATTATTGGACTTAAAAAACTTAATTTAGAGTAGTAATAGCTATAAAAATTATTCAAGTTTTTTTAAAAGAATATGTAGTATATTTCATCAAGAAGTGAGAAAATTAAGAAAAATGAAACGAAATAAAGAAGACAAAATAAATTTTAAAAAAGCTAGATAAAAGCAAGAGACTGAAAAAAACTAGGTCAGACCAAGACATTAAATCAGAAAAATCTAGATTAGTTGAACGAGTCGAGTTAGAGAAAAATTAGTGTAGCAAAAGCAAAATTAGAGAGCCATCGAAAAATTTCCTGTAAAAAATAATGCTGTTTCTGAAATTTTGTAAAGTGCTTTTCCTACAAAAATTGGACCAAAAGACTTCAAGGTCGACGTTTTGTTAAATTAGGTGAGAAAGTAACTAACATCCTGGTACATTTAAAAGACGTGGATATCAATCAATATGATAAAATAAATGTGCAACTTTCAGGAAATTTGAGCCTACTGCTTTTCGCGTATTTGCTGAAGCTCAAAAAAGCTAAGCATGTTACGCAATTAGGATTAAACGATACTCATCTTCAAATTACGTCATGTCTAAGTACTGGCTGGGAATACTAATATTATTATGCTAGAGTAAAGATGGTGAGACGTTGAGGGACTTAATTATTAAGTAATCGAATTTATTAGACTTGATTCAGAGACTGCTGTATACGTAAATAATAATCAGGGTCATACTTGGTTTGAAATTAACCATCTTGCGATAAAATTAGATTTGCATTTTACGTTTGAAGGAAATATTTTTTATGAAAAGTATTCGTAGATAGTAAATAAATGTCATCAAACGGGATCAATTTAAGGGCGGGGATTTAATTAACTTTTGTTTCTTTTTTCTTTTTATTAAGTCAAAGCTAATCCTTTCCAAAACGAAGAGGGGAAATTCCTCTCTCATTCTTTTTTTTTTGTTGCTGGAAAAATTAAAAATTTTGCATTTGAAGAAAATATTTTTCTGAAAAGTATTCGAAGAGAGTAAATAAATTTCCTCAAACAAGAACAACTTAAGACAGTAAAAAATTATTGGCCGCTGTTGCTTTACTCCTTTTTTATTGGGCCAAAAGTTTTTTATTGGCTTTCTAACTCATTCTTTTCTTTTCTTTTCTTGACAATAAGGAGGAGAGGAAAAAGAGGCTGAGGCTGGAAACACCTTGACATTGGACGCTCAGTTAGAAATCACAAAGTTTGCTGAAGAAAATTGTCTTATTAGTAAAGTGGTGAATATATGACAACGTTTGGAATTGACACACAAATGTAAATCAGGTAAATAACATTTACCTGATGTCTATGTATATATATAGTATATTTATGTCTATGTATATATATATAATCTGGCATATGCTATTGTGCCAAAAGAAAAAAAAATGCATTGTAGAAGATTACATATATCTCGAATATATTCTCCATGTTACGATAAACACACAAGAACCAAAACATTATGACCACTCCTACATTTTGCAATGAACTCGCCTGGATGACGTGGAAGGCACGTGATCAGGTGGAATTGGTATTTAACTGGTATTAAGTGGTGGTATTAATCCATGCCAAGGCGGGTTGAAGATGTGTTGCGCTCCAAAGGTGGGCCAACTCGTTATTGACAGGTGGTCATAATGTTTTGGCTCTTGAGTGTATGTGCATAGTAATTTTCATGAATATCGTTTAAATTGTATATAAGATGAAATGCTTCATCACCATCTGGTGGCAAGTAACAATAAAGTGAGTAGCTCGAACATATTCCCATACTCGAATACATATTATTACCAATTTTCATAGCGATTGGCTGAACGGTATATAAGTTGATGTACTGTAACAGCATCTGGTGGCGACTTACAACAAAGGGTACAGCATAAAAACATTCTCCATGTTTTGCCAAACAAAAAATTTCATCAAAATCGGTCAAGCCGTTTAGGAGTTCAGGGACAGTCACATGTACAGCAGAATTATATATATAAAGATATATATAACGAATATGTGTCTGCTTGTATTTATATATAAGTATCTATATATAGATATAGACCAGCTTATGTAAATATACTTAAAAATGCCCAGAGTACAAAAATCTAATGATATTGACAAGCTCATAGAAAAAAATTAATAATATGGATATTTTAAAGGTAGAATTTATAGTCTTTAAACCTAAAAGAAAGATGTAAAATTCCCAAAGCAATATTGAGATTTTGATTTGAACTCATAAAATTTATGCCAAAGAACCTGAATGCTACAATTGCAAATTATCTTTTATCTGTTTCAAATGGCCCTTTTCGGGGAACCAATTAAGGGATGGAGCAAATAGATGGATTAATATATTAAGCCAGTAGTGCACAAGAGTTTTACTATTGTAACCCTCTTTGGTTCAGAAATTCTGTATCACCTACTCACTATTTTTCACTATTAGATATATTCTAATATTTTATCTAGTTTAATTTTTGTTCTATGAATGACGTAATTTTTTAAATTAAAGAATTCAGTTAGTTCAGTTACTTACTCGTACATTTCAATACAATTGATTAATAATATTTATATTCGTTACCATAAAAATTAGTAGACTAAGAAGTTGCCTATCTGCAAAAAAATTTGACGGGAAATTATTTAATATATATATATATATATATATACATGCAGCGTATTACATGAAGCAAGTCAAAGCCATTGATGTGTGTTCATACAAATCTATAAATCCTAATCTCTCTGAGGCTCTATTTGTAGATTACAGCCGCAAAGGGATATGCAGATTATCTACAAATTTAATCTATGAACTACAAACTACGGCAGCAGACTTTACTATAAGAAAGACTCATACGAACTTTGAGAAGTGAAGAAATATTGGGATGCAGAGGCTAGGACATAGTATGTGTCATACTTAGGATCACACTTATGTGTCAAGACAAATGTGTGAGAGTTGAGTTCACATTCATGGCTGGCTTCAAAAAATTCGTACCTGCCTCAGGTACTCTCAGACGATCAACAACCGGTAAGACAATCTTAATGTCCAGCATACACACAACACAAACCGCATAATTGTCATCAGTATCCGAAAAGGGCCAAATCCATTGTGAGTCACATTCGCTATCGCGGCGTCTATTACGTTTGCTGTTCCTGATGGACACACTGATTCTCATCTATGAATGAAATATTAAGTAAATGCTGGGTGGGCTTGGTCTGTGATTAAAGTGGTCATCTTCAGTGACGGATACTGAAATTTTGGATCTGATGGCAATCGTGTATACATTAGGAAGTTCAGTGGTAATTGTTGCCTTCTGTTTTTAAGGGCATAGTGTGATTACACATGGTGTGATTATTTGATGAGCCATTGCGCATGATATTCGAACCCCGCTGAATCCGACTTTCTGTGACATGTATAAGAAAGTAGGCCTTTTTAACTGGATAATGCTCGCTTGCGACAGAAAGGGTGTCGCAGGATTGTCTCCTCAATATTAACATAAGCCTACCAGATCCCCAGATTGGTCCCTGATTGAGAATATGTGGGATCATGTTTTCAGCAATTGTGGAATGAGATAACGTGGGGTGTGAAAAAAAAAACAATGTATGTTTCAATGCTCGACGGTATATTAAAGCTCTTCGTGCATTCAAACTAGAGGCTGTCCAACGATTTTGTGAATGTTTTCAACAATAAGCTATTCCATTGCTTAAATTTTGTAATTTCTTTCTTCGTGCTAATTTTTACGAATAAGACTGTGTTTTCTTATTACAAATATAATTAAAAAATTTATTATAATCGCTTTTCAATAAAATAGAAGGCTTATTTCTATGAATAGTTTCTTGTCTGCAGACACGTACAGTTTAAAGTGGATTCCGAACCACTAACAAACATCCGTGCTGCAGCCAGGATTCGAATTTGAAGCCTGCGGGGCGAAAGGCAGAGAGTTAGCCAATTGGCCATCAGACCGCCCACAGTTATAGAAACAATGTGTTAAATATAAATTTTTATTTTAACACATTTTAAAACATATTTTAAATTTTATATGAATTTTTATTCTACAATCTTCACATACATCTTTTACTTTCATTATTAAAGTTTCTATACGTCTATTTAAATTATTATCTATTTAATTTTTAATCCATACATGCTAATAAACTAAAATAAGATTATTGTTGAATAATCATAAGTATCATACCAGTCGAATAAGAAGATTTGCCCGTTTTGCAAAATTTGAGAATTTTAAAATAGATTACGTAAGGCTTATTACTTTAAATGCAAGGCATTTGTTATGTCTCAGAAATATAAAGCCATGTATGATAAATATCCAGCAAACTCAACAATAACCGAAACATCTTAGCTAAGGCTAGAGATAACAGATATTTACGAATAAGACACATTTTATGTAGTCAGGAGTATTATGTTTCATTGAAGGCTCATCTTCTAGCCATCAGTAGAACGTGGCTCAGGACTGACTGAGCCCTATTTCTCAGTTTTTAGAGGTAAAATGATTTGTGATATTTCTTTCTTAATTTTTAAATTTATAACCTATAATTAATTGAATATTTTGTTGTGAAAACGTATTTTATAAAACAAAATTCTTTAATTTATATTTGAACATTTTTATCACTTTATTCAACCTTCATATTTTTTCATAGAACATGAATAGACTTATAGTATGGAGGATATGTCTATTTTATCATTTTCTTTCGAAGAATAAAAAATTATTTAATACTTATTAAGATAATTGTTGTTACGGAAGAAATTAGTATTAACTTAATTGTTATTGAAATAAATTTGTATTAACATAATTGTTGTTATTGAAAGAAATTTGTATTAACATAAATGTTGTTATTGAAAGAAATTTGTACAAAGCTATCGTTATTATGAAAGAAATTTGTACTAAGCTAATTGTTGTTAGAAAAGAAATTTGTATTAAGCTAATCGTTGTTAGGAAAGAAATTTGTACTAAGCTAATTGTTGTTATGAAAGAAATTTGTATTAAGCTAACCGTTGTTAGGAAAGAAATTTGTACAAAACTAATTGTTGTTATGAAAGAAATTTGTATTAAGCTAACCGTTGTTAGGAAAGAAATTTGTACAAAACTAATTGTTGTTATGAAAGAAATTTGTATTAAGCTAATCGTTGTTAGGAAAGAAATTTGTACAAAGCTAATTGTTGTTATGAAAGAAATTTGTATTAAGCTAACCGTTGTTAGGAAAGAAATTTGTACAAAGCTAATTGTTGTTATGAAAGAAATTTGTATTAAGCTAATCGTTGATAGGAAAGAAATTTGTACTAAGCTAATTGTTGTTATGAAAGAAATTTGTATTAAGCTAACCGTTGTTATGAAAGAAATTTGTACAAAGCTAATTGTTGTTATGAAAGAAATTTGTATTAAGCTAATCGTTGTTAGGAAAGAAATTTGTACTAAGCTAATTGTTATTCTGAAAGAAATTTGTATTGAGCTAACCGTTGTTAGGAAAGAAATTTGTACAAAGCTAATTGTTGTTATGAAAGAAATTTGTATTAAGCTAATCGTTGTTAGGAAAGAAATTTGTACTAAGTTAATTGTTGTTATAAAAGAAGTTTGTATTAAGCTAATTGTTGTTATGAAAGAAATTTGTATTAAGCTAACCGTTGTTAGGAAAGAAATTTGTATTAAGCTAACCGTTGTTATGAAAGAAATTTGTACAAAGCTAATTGTTGTTATGAAAGAAATTTGTATTAAGCTAATCGTTGTTAGGAAAGAAATTTGTACTAAGTTAATTGTTGTTATAAAAGAAGTTTGTATTAAGCTAATTGTTGTTATGAAAGAAATTTGTATTAAGCTAACCGTTGTTATGAAAGAAATTTGTACAAAGCTAATTGTTGTTATGAAAGAAATTTGTATTAAGCTAATCGTTGATAGGAAAGAAATTTGTACTAAGCTAATTGTTGTTATGAAAGAAATTTGTATTAAGCTAATCGTTGTTATGAAAGAAATTTGTACAAAGCTAATTGTTGTTATGAAAGAAATTTGTACAAAGCTAATCGTTGTTAGGAAAGAAATTTGTACTAAGCTAATTGTTATTCTGAAAGAAATTTGTATTGAGCTAACCGTTGTTAGGAAAGAAATTTGTACAAAGCTAATTGTTGTTATGAAAGAAATTTGTATTAAGCTAATCGTTGTTAGGAAAGAAATTTGTACTAAGTTAATTGTTGTTATAAAAGAAGTTTGTATTAAGCTAATTGTTGTTATGAAAGAAATTTGTATTAAGCTAACCGTTGTTAGGAAAGAAATTTGTACAAAGCTAATTGTTGTTATGAAAGAAATTTGTATTAAGCTAATCGTTGATAGGAAAGAAATTTGTACTAAGCTAATTGTTGTTATGAAAGAAATTTGTATTAAGCTAACCGTTGTTATGAAAGAAATTTGTACAAAGCTAATTGTTGTTATGAAAGAAATTTGTATTAAGCTAATCGTTGTTAGGAAAGAAATTTGTACTAAGCTAATTGTTATTCTGAAAGAAATTTGTATTGAGCTAACCGTTGTTAGGAAAGAAATTTGTACAAAGCTAATTGTTGTTATGAAAGAAATTTGTATTAAGCTAATCGTTGTTAGGAAAGAAATTTGTACTAAGCTAATTGTTGTTATAAAAGAAGTTTGTATTAAGCTAATTGTTGTTATGAAAGAAATTTGTACTAACCTAATTCATATCATAAAAAATGTTTTGTCTTATTAAATTTAAATTCTTTAATGAATGATTTTCTGATGTGAATTGTTAGTAACAAGTATGTAATACTTTTTATTAATTAATCCTTTTAATTTATTTGGGAGAACATAAATATTGCAATTGGTTAGATAAAAACAAATCTTGTAGCATATATAAATGAACTACCCCTTAAAACTTTTCAGAATTCTATTTACAAGAAAGTAAGTGTTAGTTTTTAGACAACATCCTAATTAGAATTCCAATATAAGTGTTAGCTTGCATTAGTGTACAAAGTACCTAAAGCTACAAGCTGAGCACAAAAGAACTCTGGAAAGTATCTTAGAGCATTTAAGTCTTTTAAATATTAAAATTAGATATTCTGTATTTAATTTAATACTTTAGCAAAATTCGACTGGCTTTCTGAACCTTTTTTAAACTGGTCATCATAGAATTCCTCGAATATCTGTTTTGGAATTTAAAATGATTTGTATAAATGACCAACAACGCAAAAATGTGCAGTATGGAATTTTTCTGTTTCAGACAACATGTTAATTAGAATTTGAATGTAAGGGTTAGCTTGTATTAGTGTACAAAGTACCTAAAGCTAGAAGCTGAGCACAAAAGGACTCTGGAAAGTATCTTAGAGCATTTAACTCTTTTAGATATTAAAATCAGATATTCTGTATTTATTTAATACTTAAGCAAAATTCAATTGGCTTTCTGAACCTGTTTTAGACGGGTCATCATAGAATTCGTCGAGTATCTGTTCTGGAATTTAAAATGCTTTGTATAAATGACCAACCCTTCAAAACTTTGCAGTATACAATTTTTCTGTTTCAGACAACATGTTAAATAGAATTTGAATGTAAGTGTTAGATTCCATTAGTGTATAAAGTACGTAAAGCTAGAAGCTGAGCACAAAAGTACTCTGGGAAGTATCTTAGAGCATTTAAGTCTTTTAGATATTAAAATCAGATATTCTGTATTTATTTAATACTTAAGCAAAATTCAATTGGCTTTCTGAACATGTTTTAGACGGGTCATCATAGAATTTCTCGAATATCTGTTCTGGAATTTAATATGATTTTTAGAATATATAATAGGTATTTAGATAATATGGACAATATGGATATATGTAGATAGATAATATGTATTTTTTCCAATTTTAAAATTGGATAAAATACTATGCACAATATAAAATGTACACTATAAAATACTATATATAAATTAAAATACGTTAATGTATATTATTGAAATACATAACACATAACGCGTATATATATTCGATATATATGTATAACTGGAATTCATTTTGTGCACTGTTACAATTTTACATTTGTAAGATACTGTATTAACAAAAGGCGAAGCACACAACTATTTCATGTTACACCATAAGACAATTTACTATAATTTCATTAAATTTAACAATTGAATAATGAATAAGACGAATTGTAAAAAAAATCTAACAAGCCAGTCAGGTACAATCGGTCATTATTTATAAATTGCTATTCAGTCACAAAGGAAGCTAAGTGTTGCATCACAAATTAGGTTTTTCAAAATTGTACTGAATAATAGATGTCTCTGCTCCAAGCATACAAAGTTTGAATGGGTAGAATACATTGAAAAAATTATTAAAATACATAAAGTTTAATTAAAACAATTTTTGTGTGCAATGTTACAAATTTACATTTGTAAGATAGTGAGTCGACAATAGGGTAACCACAAAACTATAGCGCGTTACACCATAAGACAATTTACATTAGTTGTATTAGACTTGCAATGGATTCATGAATAAGAAAATTGTATAAAAATCTAACAAGCCGGTCAGGTAGAATCGTTCATTATTTATAAATTGCTTTTCAGTCACAAAGGAAGCTATTCTGTTGCATCACAAAGGAAGTTTTTCAAAATTGTACTGAATAATAGATGTCTCTGCTCCAGGCATACAAAGTCTGAATGGGTAGAATACATTGAAAAAATTATTAAAATACATAAAGTTTAATTAGAACAATTTTTGTGCAATGCTACAAATTGACATTTGTAAGATACTGAGTCGACAATAGGGTAACCACAAAACATAGCCCGTTTCACCGTAAGACAATTTACATTAGTTGTATTAGACTTGCAATGGATTCATGAATAAGAAAAAATTGTATAAAAATCTAACAAGCCAGTCAGGTAGAATCGTTCATTATTTATAAATTGTTTTTCAGTCACAATGGAAGCAAACTATTCTGTTGCATCACAAAGGAAGTTTTTCAAAATTGAACTGAATAATAGATGTCTCTGCTCCAGGCATGCAAAATTTGAATAGGCAGAATACATTAAAGAAATTAGTGCAATACATAAAGTTTAATTAGTGCAATTTTCCTGAAATGTTACAACTTTACAATTGTACGAAACTGAATCAACAAGAGGGCGAAACACAAAAGTATAACTCACGACGCCATAAGATAATTTACAGTAGTTTTATTAGACTTACAATGGATTCAAAAATGAAACAAATGATAAAAAATTAACAAGTCAGATAGATAGAATCGTCAATTAGTTATAAATAAATTTTCACTCACATAGGAAGAAAATTATTCTATTGCATCGCAAAGGAAGGAGGTTTTTTTTTTATCGATTAGTAGAATACATTAAAA
This sequence comes from Caerostris darwini, assembly GCA_021605075.1. Taxonomy (NCBI): domain Eukaryota; kingdom Metazoa; phylum Arthropoda; class Arachnida; order Araneae; family Araneidae; genus Caerostris; species Caerostris darwini. The sequence goes on from BPLQ01004441.1 coordinate 61,458, forward strand.
AATAAATTAATAAAATACATATTGTTTAATTTGAACAATTTTGTGCAAATTTTACGATTTTGCATCGTTACAATTTTACAAACTCAGTACCTCACAAGATACTGAGTGGACAAAAGGATAAACAGAAAGCTGTATCATGTTATACTGTAAAACAATTTATATTAATTTTATTAGACTTACGATGGATTCATGAATGAGACGAATTGTTTAAAAAGTGACAAGGCAGTCCAATGGATAGGCCAAGCTACACAAGGTTTGCTAAATAATAGGTGGACTGAAAGGTTCGTAGTCTCACACATAGATGTCACTACTAGTATTAAATCCATATGAATTTTAGTTAGCCCTAACCTTCAAAAGACACGTGCATAAATTTGACTGCTGTTGCACTGTTAGTATGTGAGTTATAGCATTTTTAGTATTCATCACGTGCAGTCCACTCGGCTGACTGTCGATTGGACTCCGGTGTGAAATGATGGAGCCATGCTTCATCAATTGTGACATATCGAACCAAAAATTCAGGTTTATTACTATTGAATAGCTCCAAACACTGCTCAGAATCAACAATTTGTTATTGTATTTAGTCGATCGATTGTGAACTCGCGCGGCACCCACTTTGAACAGAACTTACGTCTATCCAAATATTCATTCACGATACGTTTAACAAGTTCCTTTGATATCTTTATTGTCTCAGCTATCTCAATCAACTTCACTTTACGGTTATCAGAAGTTATTTTGTGGATTTTTTGATGTTTTAGTCGGTAACAGCCTCTTTTGGGGCGTCCACTGCGTGCATCGTCCTCGGTGATCATTTCGCCTCGTTTAAATTTAGCAAACTACTTCTCTACGGTTGATTTTCCTGGTGCAAAGTTCAAATAATGTTTATCAAGCCAAGCCTTGGCTTCAATAGTGTTTTTTTTTCGCCAAAAAGCAATGCTTTATTAACACACGAAATTCCTTTTTATCCATTTTTTCAAAACTTGCTTCACTAAAAATGCTATAACTCACATACTAATAGTGCAACGGCTGTCAAATTTATACACGTGTCTTTTGAAGCATAGGGCGAACTAAAAATTATATTTATTGAAGATTAGGAGCATTATCTATGTGTAAGCCTATGAACTTGTCAGCCCACCTTTTACATGATGTATTTGTGGAAAATTATCTCAGATTAAAATGAACAATACAAAAATTCGAAAGTGTCAGATTATCAAGGAAAATTATAAAAGTTATATTTTCAAACTTACTTGGTGAAATAATTTTTGAAACGCGTTAAAAAGTTGTATATGAAACATGTTTATTCTCAATTTAAATGATGTGGATTGATAAAGGAAATTAGTTGGTTTAATGTTTTTAACATTGTATTAATCTACATTTAAATAGTAAAAGAATTGTTATCTACAGTAAACTAATCTACATTCAAATTAAAAAAGAGTATGGATCTACAGTAAGCTATTCTACATATAATTTATAAAAGAATATTAATCTGCAGTAAATTATAAAGGGACATTAATCTACAGTAAACTAATTTGCATTTAAAATATATATTTATATAAATATATATGAATCTACATTAAGATAATCTACATAAAAAATTATAAAAGAATCTACAGTACTATTAATCTACAGTAAACTAATCTACATTCATTAAAAAGAGAATGAATCTACATTAAAGTGGTTTACATATAAATTACAAAGGAATATTAATTTGCAGCAAATTAGTCTACATTTTAATTGTAAAGTAACATTAATCTACAGTAAACTAATGTACATTTAAATTATAAAGAAACATTAAGCTACAGTAAACTAATCTTCATTTAAATTATAAAGAAAAATTAATCTACAGTAAACTAATCTTCATTTAAATTATAAGGAAACATTAATCTACAGTAAAATAATCTCCATTTAAATGATAAAGAAACATTAATCTACAGTAAACTAATATTCGTTTAAATTATAAAGAAAAATTAATCTACAGTAAACTAATCTTCATTTAAATTATAAAGAAACATTAATCTACTGTAAACTAATCTCCATTTAAATTATAGAGAGACATTAAATTACAGTAAACTAATCTACATTTAAATTTTAAAGAAACATTAATCTACAGTAAACTAATCTTCATTTAAAAAAAATAGCTCAAATGATTCTCCCATTTGCGCTTTTGGGAATGTAGAAAAAAACTTATATTTAAATTAACAGAAAGTATAAGAGAACTGTCTGTTTCAAAATGTCCTCTAAATTTGTACTTGCCCTTCAACTCTGCTTTTGAATTTTAATATAACTTATGAGTTTTGAATAGAGGGAATTGTCTAATCAAAATACAGTCAATATTTAAACCAAGTCCAGTAGATCATGCTGCATCAATAGAATCGTAAACGGTCCTCCCCTCATTCAACAGTTGCCTCACAGAGGCACCAATACAATCGATGAGATGAGAGGGAGACGCGATGGCTGAATAATGACAAAGGCTATATGTTTTCTCGTCTCCATTGACGGTCAAACTCTTAGTGTGACCAGTCCTTAGTCTAGCTAAAGCTGTTTGAGAAGATCTAGGACAAGAGCACTGCAAGGATATATCAGGATATTTAGCGACGTACCATGCATGAATTGGTGACGAGCTCCAAGCGGTATTCAATCTGGCTAAAGTCATGGAATGAACCTCTGAAGCTAACAGATTGGAGGAAGAAGCTTTGGGAAGTTGAAATTTTGAATGCCAACGGCACGCGGTGTTCCCAGGTGGTCACCTTACCAAGTACTAATCGCGCCCGATGATGCTTGACTTCGGTGATCGAACGAGAACCGGTATATTCAGCAATTTTTTGATATCCACTTATAATTTATTAGGGGTACTATTATTATCCTATTGTATAATGAATTTAAAATCATTAGTATATACATGAATTTACAAAAAATATTTTACTATATGTTTGTTTCGAGTCGAATACAAATATGTATTACATATTTGTTAATGAAATTTCATGCAAGTAATTAAAATCAGACATCTTTTATTACAGGCTTGAATTATCTCGACGATGATTATCCCCGTCGTCGCAGGGGCCATCCTTGGGTTGGCTTTCGACATGAATTCAATGAGACCTGGCTCAAAGTACATATTCGATCCTCCTGATATCGAAAAAAATGTGCAGGTAACGTCAAAAATGATTTTTATATTATATTTCATATTCGTTTCTTAGGGCACAAATATGATTCCAAAAAGTTAGATCTAGGTATAACTCGGCTGTGTCTTAAGAAGCTGATTCTACTAGCTCACATTCAACCATTTTGCTATTAATTATTCTAGCACATTTGATTCGAATTATTCATTCCCTCAAAGATTCATCGTTGTAATTCTTCAAATAGTAATGCATTTCACAGTCCATAAATTAAAGAAGATCTAACATTCAACCATTTTGCTACTTATGAGTATTCTAGCATATTTTAATTGTCCCAACTTTTCATTATTGCAATTCTGCAGATAGAAAATGTATTTCACAGTCTATGAATTATAAAAGATCTGACAGCTCACATTCAACCATTTTGATACTTCATATTATTCCAGCATAGTTTAATTGCCTCAAAGATTTATCATTGTAATTCTTCAGATAGAAACGCATTTCACACTTAATGAATTATAGAACAGCTCACATTCAACCATTTTTCTGTTTAATCTTTTTCTAGCACAGTTTCAGTGCCTCAAAGATTCATCATTGTAATTCTTTAGTTAGAAATACCTTTCACATTCTATGAAGTATAGAAATGCCCTCATTAAACCATTTTGCTACTTAAGAGAATTCTAGCACATTTTCATTCTCCCAAAGATTCAGCATTGTAATTCTTCAGGTATCCATTCACAGTATAGGAATTATAGAGTATTCTAGATCATTTTCATTGTCCCAAAGATTCATCATTGTAATTCTTCAGATAGAAATGCACTTCACAGTCTATGAATTATAGAAATACTCTTATTCAACCATTTTGCTGCTTAAGAGTATTGTAGCAGATTTTTATTACTCCCAAAGATTCGTCATTGTAATTCTTTAGTTAGAAATGCACTTCACAGTCTATGAATTATAGAAATACTCTTATTCAACTATTTTGCTGCTTAAGAGTATTGTAGCAGATTTTTATTACTCCCAAAGATTCGTCATTGTAATTCTTTAGTTAGAAATGCACTTCACAGTCTATGAATTATAGAAATACTCTTAATTCAACCATTTTGCTGCTTAAGAGTATTGTAGCAGATTTTATTACTCCCAAAGATTCGTCATTGTAATTCTTTAGTTAGAAATGCACTATCAGAAAACAGTCTATGAATTATAGAAAAGAGCTCTTATTCAACCATTTTGCTACTTAAGAGAATTCTAGCACATTTTCATTCTCCCAAAGATTCAGCATTGTAATTCTTCAGGTATCCATTCACAGTATAGAAGGAATTATTTTGAGTATTCTAGCACATTTTCATTGTCCCAAAAAGATTCATCATTGTAATTCTTCAGATAGAAATAAGTTTCACAGTCTATGAATTATAGAAATACTCTTATTCAACCATTTTGCAACTTAAGAGTATTGTAGCAGATTTTTATTACTCCCAAAGATTCGTCATTGTAATTCTTTAGTTAGAAATGCACTTCACAGTCTATGAATTATAGAAATACTCTTATTCAACCATTTTGCTGCTTAAGTTTATTGTAGCAGATTTTTATTACTCCCAAAGATTCGTCATTGTAATTCTTCAGATAGAAATGCACTTCACAGTCTATGAATTATAGAAATACTCTTATTCAACCATTTTGCTGCTTAAGAGTATTGTAGCAGATTTTTATTAATCCCAAAGATTCGTCATTGTAATTCTTTAGTTAGAAATGCACTTCACAGTCTATGAATTATAGAAATACTAAAGACAGTATTGTAGCAGATTTTTCATTACACCAATAAGATTCGTCATTGTAATTCTTATAGAAATGCACTTCACAGTCTATGAATTATTATTCAACCATTTTGCTGCTTAAGAGTATTGTAGCAGATTTTTATTACTCCCAAAGATTCGTCATTGTAATTCTTTAGTTAGAAATGCACTTCACAGTCTATGAATTATAGAAATACTCTTATTCAACCATTTTGCTGCTTAAGAGTATTGTAGCAGATTTTTATTACTCCCAAAGATTCGTCATTGTAATTCTTTAGTTAGAAATGCACTTCACAATCTATGAATTATAGAAGAGCTCACATTCAAACATTTTGCTACTTAAGAATAATATAGCACATTTTCTTTCTCCCAAAGATTAATCACTGTAATTCCTCAAATATGCATTCACAGTATAGGAATTATAGAAGGCTCACATTCATCATCAATTTTTAAAGTTAAGATTATTCTAGAAGAGCACATTCAAATTTTCTCCAGGTTAAGAATAAGATTCAGCATTGTAATTCTTTAGTTACAAATGCACTTCACAGTCTATGAATTATAGAAATAGCTCACATTCAACCATTTTGCATTTTACTTAAGATTATTGTAGCAGATTTTCATTCTCCCAAATGATTCGTCATTGTAATTCTTTAGTTAGAAAATGCACTTCACAGTCTATGAATTATAGAAATGCTCTATTAAACCATTTTGCTGCTTAAGAGTATTGTAGCAGATTTTATTACTCCCAAAGATTCAGTCATTGTAATTCTTTAGTTAGAAATGCACTTCACAGTCTATGAATTATAGAAATACTCTTATTCAACCATTTTGCTGCTTAAGAGTATTGTAGCAGATTTTTTACTCCCAAAGATTCGTCATTGTAATTCTTCAGATAGAAATGCACTTCACAGTCTATGAATTATAGAAATGCTCTCATTCAACCATTTTACAACTTAAGAGTATTGTAGCAGATTTTCATTACTCCCAAAGATTCATCATTGTAATTCTTTAGAAATGCACTTCACAGTCTAGGAATTATAGAAAGCTCTTATTCAACCATTTTGAGTTAAGTTTATTGTAGCAGATTTTTATTGTCCCAAAGATTCAGTCATTGTAATTCTTCAGATAGAAATAAGTTTCAGTCTATGAAATATAGAAATGCTCTCATTAAACCATTTTACAACTTAAGAGTATTCTAGCACATTTTCAATGTCCCAAAATAAGCATTATAATTCTTCAGATATGCATTCACAGTATAGGAATTATAGAAGAGCTCACATTCAACCAATTTTGAGTTAAGTTTATTCTAGCACATTTTCATTGTCCCAAAGATTCAGCATTGCAATTCTTCAGATAGAAATAAGTTTCACAATCTATGAAATATAGAAATGCTCTCATTAAACCATTTTACAACTTAAGAGTATTCTAGCACATTTTCAATGTCCCAAAATAAGCATTATAATTCTTCAGATATGCATTCACAGTATAGGAATTATAGAGTATTCTAGATCATTTTCATTGTCTCAAAAATTCATCATTGTAATTCTTGAGATAGAAATGCACTTCAAAGTCTATGAATTATAGAAGAGCTCACATTCAACCATTTTGCTACTTAAGAATAATATAGCACATTTTCTTTCTCCCAAAGATTCATCACTGTAATTCCTCAAATATGCATTCACAGTATAGGAATTATAGAAGGGCTCACATTCAATCAATTTTTAAAGTTAAGATTATTCTAGAACATTTTCATTCTCCCAAAGATTCATCATTGTAATTCTTGAGATAGAAATATGTTTCACAGTCTATGAATTATAGAGGAGCTCTCATTAAACCATTTTGATACTTAAGAGTATTCTAGTACATTTTAATTCTCCCGAAGATTCAGCATTGTAATTCTTTAGTTAGAAATGCACTTCACAGTCTATGAATTATAGAAGAGCTCACATTCAACCATTTTGCTACTTAAGAGTATTGTAGCAGATTTTAATCCTCCTAAATATTCGTCATTGTAATTCTTTAGTTAGAAATGCACTTCACAGTCTATGAAATATAGACACACTCTCACAGTATAGGAATTATAGAAGAGCTCGCATTCAACCATTTTGCAGGTTAAGATTATTCTAGTCCATTTTCATTCTCCCAAAGATTCATCATTGCAATTCTTGAGATATGCATTCACAGTATAGGAATTATAGAAGAGCTCACATTCAACCAATTTTGAGTTAAGTTTATTCTAGCACATTTTCATTGTCCCAAAGATTCAGCATTGCAATTCTTCAGATAGAAATAAGTTTCACAATCTATGAAATATAGAAATGCTCTCATTAAACCATTTTACAACTTAAGAGTATTCTAGCACATTTTCAATGTCCCAAAATAAGCATTATAATTCTTCAGATATGCATTCACAGTATAGGAATTATAGAAGAGCTCACATTCAACCAATTTTGCAAGATAAGATTATTCTAGTGCATTTTCATTGTCCCAAATATTCAGCATTGTAATTCTTCAGATAGAAATAATTTCACAGTATAGGGATTATAGAAGAGCTCTCATTAAACCATTTTGCTACTTAAGAGTATTCTAGATCATTTTCATTGTCCCAAAATAAGCATTGTAATTCTTCAGATATGCATTCACAGTATAGGAATTATAGTTTCACAGTATAGGAATTATAGAAATTCTCTCATTAAACCATTTTCCTACTTAAGAGTATTATAGCACATTTTCATTCTCCCAAAGATTCGACATTGCAATTCTTCAGATAGAAATAAGTTTCACAATCTATGAAATATAAAAATGCTCTCATTAAACCATTTTACAACTTAAGAGTATTCTAGCACATTTTCAATGTCCCAAAATAAGCATTATAATTCTTCAGATATGCATTCACAGTATAGGAATTATAGAAGAGCTCACATTCAACCATTTTGCAGGTTGAGATTATGCTAGTGCATTTTCATTCTCCCAAAGATTCATCATTGTAATTCTTCAGATATGCATTCACAGTATAGGAATTATAGAAGAGCTCACGTTCAATCATTTTGCAAGATAAGATTATTCTAGTGCATTTTCATTGTCCCAAATATTCAGCATTGTAATTCTTCTGATATGCATTACAGTATAGGAATTATAGAAATATTTGGGACATTCAACCATGGGAATTTTTATTCTTCAGTATAAGATTATTATAGACATTTTCATCTCCCAAAATTCATCATTTTAATTCTTTAGATAGAAATGCACATTTTCACAGTCTATGAATTATAGAAATACGACATTCAACCATTTTCCTACTTAAGAGTATTATAGCACATTTTCATTCTCCCAAAGATTCGACATTGTAATTCTTTAGTTAGAAATGCACTTCACAGTCTATGAAATATAGAAGAGCTCTCATTCAACCATTTTGCTGCTTAAGAGTATTGTAGCAGCATTTTCATTCTCCCAAAGATTCATCATTGTAATTCTTTATTTTAGAAATGCACTTCACAGTCTATGAATTATAGAAAGACTCACAGTATAGGAATTATTCAACCATTTTGCTACTTAAGAGTATTGTAGCAGCATTTTCATTCTCCCAAAGATTCGACATTGTAATTCTTCAGATAGAAATGCACTTCACAGTATAGGAATTATAGAAGAGCTCACATTCAACCATTTTGCTGCTTAAGAGTATTGCTAGCAGCATTTTTATTCTCCCAAAGATTCGTCATTGTAATTCTTTAGTTAGAAATGCACTTCACAGTCTAGGAATTATAGAAAGCTCACATTCAACCATTTTGCAAGCTTAAGAGTATTCTAGTGCATTTTCATTACTCCCAAAGATTCGTCATTGTAATTCTTTAGATAGAAATGCACTTCACAGTCTGATGAATATAGAAATGCTCTTATTCAACCATTTTGCTGCTTAAGAGTATTGTAGCAGATTTTTATTACTCCCAAAGATTCGTCATTGTAATTCTTTAGTTAGAAATGCACTTCACAGTCTATGAATTATAGAAATACTCTCATTCAACCATTTTGCTACTTAAGAGTATTGTAGCAGATTTATTATTACTCCCAAAGATTCGTCATTGTAATTCTTCAGATAGAAATGCACTTCACAGTCTATGAATTATAGAAATACTCTTATTCAACCATTTTTGCTGCTTAAGAGTATTGTAGCAGATTTTTATTGTCCCAAAGATTCGTCATTGTAATTCTTTAGTTAGAAATGCACTTCACAGTCTATGAATTATAGAAAGCTCACATTCAACCATTTTGCTACTTAAGAGTATTGTAGCAGATTTTAATTCTCCCAAAGATTCGTCATTGTAATTCTTTAGTTAGAAATGCACTTCACAGTCTATGAATTATAGAAATACTCTTATTCAACCATTTTGCTGCTTAAGAGTATTGTAGCAGATTTTTATTGTCCCAAAGATTCGTCATTGTAATTTTTAGTTAGAAATGCACTTCACAGTCTATGAATTATAGAAATACTCTTATTCAACCATTTTGCTGCTTAAGAGTATTGTAGCAGATTTTTATTACTCCCAAAGATTCGTCATTGTAATTCTTTAGTTAGAAATGCACTTCACAGTCTATGAATTATAGAAATACTCTTATTCAACCATTTTGCTGCTTAAGAGTATTGTAGCAGATTTTTATTACTCCCAAAGATTCGTCATTGTAATTCTTTAGTTAGAAATGCACTTCACAGTCTATGAATTATAGAAATACTCTTATTCAACCATTTTGCTGCTTAAGAGTATTGTAGCAGATTTTTATTACTCCCAAAGATTCGTCATTGTAATTCTTTAGTTAGAAATGCACTTCACAGTATAGGAATTATAGAAGAGCTCACATTCAACCATTTTTGAGTTAAGTTTATTCTAGCACATTTTCATTGTCCCGAAGATTCAGCATTGTAATTCTTCAGATAGAAATGCGTTTCACAGTCTATGAATTATAGAAATACTCTCATTCAACCATTTTTCTACTTAAGAGTATTCTAGCAGATTTTCATTCTCCCAAAGATTCGTCATTGTAATTCTTTAGTTAGAAATGCACTTCACAGTCTATGAAATATAGACACACTCTCACAGTATAAGAATTATAGAAGAGCTCGCATTCAACCATTTTGCTATTTAAGAGTATTCTAGATCATTTTCATTGTCCCAAAGATTCATCATTGTAATTCTTCAGATAGAAACGCACTTCACAGTCTATGAATTATAGAAATACTCTCATTCAACCATTTTGCTACTTAAGAGTATTGTAGCAGATTTTCATTCTCCCAACAATTCGTCATTAAAATTCTTTAGTTAGAAATGCTCTTCACAGTCTATGAAATATAGACACTCTCTCACAGTATAGGAATTATAGAAGAGCTCACATTCAACCATTTTGCAGGTTAAAATTATTCTAGTGCATTTTCATTCTCCCAAATATTCATCATTTTTTTTTTTTTCAGATAAATTATGTCGATTAAAACAAGACTATCTCAAAATTTCACTATGAAATTTGGTTGCGGTTTATTTTTCAGTTACCTGCAGAAATTGCAGACACTTTTAAGACTTGTTTACGGATGACTTTAATGAAATTAATGATATTAATCTAATGACTTGAATCAGCAGCAAAATCCCTAATTTACAGATATACTGATGCAGCATTTACTTTTTACATACACTGCATGAATATTATGAAAATGTACTTATTTCTGGTTTTGTAATCACAATACTAGTTTGAGAATCCAGTGCATACCAAGAAATAAAGGAGACTCATTAAAAATAAACTTGAATTACGTTTTCATTTTTCAATTAAGATTATAAACTCTAAGAACATTTACAAAGAACTTTTAATGGTACAAAATGCTTTTTTGATTCTACGAAATCTGTATAAGAAGACTAATGAAAAAAAAAAAGAAAGTAAATTTTCAATTTGACTAAAAACCCTCAGAGTAGGGAAGCTGTTGATGGGATTAAAGTTTTTATGATTTTATTCGATAACATCAATTATACGATCGTGAGAAAGAACAATACTTTGGGAAGGCTTTAGATACAGTTATTGTATTTAGCTCCATATTGTAAGAAACGTGAAGACATCTCTCAACCAGCAAATTTATAGATACAAAATTCGTTAAAAAATCTTCTAATTCGTATAAAGTTCGTATATTTCGTATAATTCGTATAAAGCATTCTACTTCTGAAATCAAACTCGCCAATTAACTTTGTCTACAACTAAGCTACCTATTGGGAATATAACAAACTACTTTATTATATTTATTGCCAACTATATGGAAGCTACTAATTTTATGTTAGGGGATCATTATCTTTGGAGACAGAGCAAATGAGACCAAAATTTTGAACATTTCGAAGGCTTAAAATTAAAAACAATATTCCAGAAAACCAAGGAAGAAATACAGTTTTTAGTATAGAGAACAAAGGTAAATGTATTTAAGAAACTTAAATAAAATGTGATACTTTTTACTTTAGGTCATGCCCGACTTCGAAATTCCTATACCTCTCTTTGATATTAACTACTACATTTGAGAGTTTTGTAATTTTCTAAATTTTTTTACAATTAAAAGAACGCGGTAATACAATTACTAACAGTTCAACAACACAACAATATAATTACTAAAGTTTAAGGAAAAACAAGAATATAATTATGTCCGACTCGTGGCTCAGTGGCAACGTGCACCGCTGGTGAGCATTAGGCCTGATGGTCAATTTCCTGGCGGCATTGTTGTAGACACTGTTTCAAAAAAATTGAGAGGTTTGATAGTGATTGTGATGTTCAGCACCTTGCCTCGTTAGTCGGACTACCTGGTAGGAGTTTTCCGGGTTTTCACCTCTACGATGCGCAAATGCGGGTAGTTCCTACTAAAATTACTACCAGTAGTACTGGAAGCTACTGCCCTCCTCAACTTCAACCTACGGGTGCTCCGTCACAAAAGATTTGGTTTGGTTTGTCGCTCTACGGTCATCTTGTGCACTCTTAAAGCTAAACAGACCGGGACCTACAGTGTAACGTGGATTCCGAACCCCTTAAAAACATTCATGTCACCGCCAGAATTCGAACCTGAAGCCTGGCATGCCAGAGCGCTAGCCACTTGGCCACCAGGCCGCCCATCACCACAGAAGCTTCAACCCTCTTCCCTCCATCCATGAGTAAACTTTTCACGATATGCCAGTTCAATATCGTGATAGTTCAGTTTTCACGATATGCCAGTTCAGAATGCAATTATTATAATATAATAGCACGTGATTACAATTACTGCGATGCAGTTTTAGAACAAATAAATATTATGACATTAGTCCCAAAAGCAAAAATTAAACGCAATCTCTTTTTGCTAGAAATTAAAAGCAAACTATAATGCCTTATTTACACAACTTTATACGATACTTTTACTGACACCTTAAAAAGAGATGTCACGAAATATCCATTACTGATTTAGTTATTGATTATTATCAATAAGTGATAATAATCACTTATTTCTGATAAGAATGCAATGATTATGAATATTATCACTTACCACTTATTTGATCTGGCAATTAGCAATTTCGTTACCACAGGTTTCAGGTCGAGTTTCGGTGGTATCATGGATGTTTGCAGTGGTCCAGAATCCACTTTAAATCATAGGTCCCGATCTAATACGACTGTGCAGAGCTGGGTGTACATAATAATAAGAAAACATCTCCTTATTTAGGAATCTACCAGTAGGTAGACAGCCATTATCCAACATGGATTATAGTAATATGGAGTTAGTAGTAGTAGTAGTAGTTCATTCTACAAGTAGATTTCTAAAAGTATTAAATCCTAACAGAGTAATTGAAAATCTGAGATGAAATCGTTTCACGAGATCTCACAATTTGATCCTGTCTTACTAATAACTATAACTATAACAATAATTGATATTGTTCGTTTAGATGCAAACTTTTCACGAGATCTCACAATTTCATCCTGTCTTACTAATAACAATTGTTGTAACTGGTAATTATCCTGTTGTGTGTGGGTAAGGGGTATTTCTATTTTTTGTATGAATACAGGAATGGTAGATAACCCCTCCCGGTCGCACGGTCAGGTCCAAAAGAACCGGTCGGTTTGGTGGGACCCCTTTTTTGGAGTTTTTACGGGCAGAAAGGAAGACCCGTTGAAAGCAGAGCGAACGATCTGCGACAGTGCGTGAGCCTGGTACACAATTTTTTGCTGCGAGAATGGCTACATGGATAATTTATAATTTGTATCTATGTCCATCTTTGAATTTGCGGTGAGCATTCTTTTTGTTAAAAGGTTTTGAGGCTACTGGTAAATCACTGCCTACACACTCATGGGAATATTTCATTTGAGGTATGGGCAATATTATGATTGCTTTTCTATAAACATTTTTTATTTATTCTGTTTTAAGGGCCAATGTAAAAATCCTAAATTTGATTGTAATTGTATATATTAGTATTCATTAAAAGTAAAGGTAAATTAGTTGTTTGTTTCAGTATTAATTTTCGTATTTATTTTAATTGTTTTTATATTAATGTTAATTTATTTGGCCGTCCTACGAGTATACGTAGACTAACGGCATCATTTCTATGTCGGTTTTAACAACAATAACAATAATTGATATTGTTTTTTTTCAGACCATTCCTCGCACATTCACTGAGTCCCGTTACCGGTTCATAGAATCTTCCTCCGACGGCAGCAGCTTCTTGGGTGTAGATGGTGAGCTGTCTCTGAAAGTGAAGCAAGGTATGGTAGATATCAGTGGAGCTGGCAAATATATGACGAAGACAGTCGACAGAAAAAAGACGGTGGAAATGCTGATTACGGTGAATCATGAAACCGTAAGTTTAAGTTCATTTTTTTCTAAAATTTCCAAATACATAGTGCCCTGAAGATTTTTAAAGTTAATTTTTTTTTCACTATGAGGTCATTTTCATATCCTGTAAATTTGTTAAGCGCATTAGAAAAGCAGATAAAGTGTTTTGAAAGAAACATTTTTTTTTATTATTATTTCTAAAGCCTAGGCAAAAAGAGTTACATAGAACAATAACACCAAGAACAATAGAACTATCAAGATGCAAGAACAACAAGTAATATAAAAAAAAGTCAATTCCTACTTTTTTTTCACTTTATTGCAGGAAGTCCTTTATAAATAATTTTCATTCATTTTTTAAAGTTTATCTGGCGCTATCTATTGGTAGATACATGCAAGTTAAATCTAAAAAAAACTAAAATTAATTAATTAAATTTAGTTAATGAATTAATATTTGAAAAAACTGTGTTGGCATCCAAAGTCATCCACTACAAGTTCAAAAAAGAATGTATTTGAACTTGAGTGTATGAATAAAAAGTATTTTATTAACGATTGAAGATTTGAACAAGATATATATATAGGGAGAGTGTGAACTAATAGTAGGAATTGAAAAAGAAGACCAGAGTCATTGCCTAATGAGCGATCTTGCTTCCCAATATCTCGAGTCCTCTGTAGGTCAACGAAAAGGCCCACATCGGAGCAGATTGTCCCTGTCCGTTACTTCTAAAGAATCCCAAAGTGGGCAAATAGGATAGGCTGAAATGCCTATGGTAGGGATGGGCAAATTTCGGCTCACCGGAAGGTACTATCCGGCGGATAGAATTCTATTTGCTGGTCCGAGTCAAATTAAAAGGAATATATATATTTATATATCATATATCCATCTCCTTTTCTACTTTGATTAAGTATAATTCTTCAAGCAGTCAAGCAATATAACATCTCAAGCAGTTATTTCTAAATTTGCCAAAGTTAGAGTTTTACAAATCATTATCGAAAGTACGTTTCCCAAATTTAATAATCTCACGCCCAGAACATCAGTGCTATGTTTTCTTCATATTATTTATGCGAACAAGTGTTTTCAACTATGAAATTTAGAAAGAATTATTTCAGAAGTAGACTGGCAGATGAGCATTTAGCCTAAATGAATGACACTTTATGTTAATACAGTTTTTTTCAAATATTAATTCAGAAATTAAATTTAATTAATTAATTTTAGTTTTTTTTTAGATTTAAGTTGCATATATCTACCTATAGATGGCGTCAGATAACTTAAAAAAACGAATGGAAATTATTTATAAAGGACTTTCGGCAATATAGTAAAAAAAAAGTAGGAATTGACTTAAATTTTTTTATATATTTTTTTATATTATTTGCAAGGAAGTCGGAAAAGGTAGGAATTGAAAGACCAAAGTAACGAATAAAATGGTTACATTTCTATTTGTTGTACCTTGTAGAATGTTACTAACAGTTGTTAAAAACAAAATGAAGCCCCTTTTAGATATTTCTATACATATTTAATGAATTTGAAAGGAATTAAAATTAAATTTATGTAAAAAAAAATGCAGTATGCATCCACTATTCAGAATTTCATATTTTTCATGTTAATATTTTAGACGAAATTTTGAATTAACCTATTATGAAAAGGTTGATAACAATTTTGTCATAAATATGATGCCTACTCAGTTTCTTTTTAAAGCACATTCAAACAGAGGCGTGAGGCGTTGACCAATCACTAGCCTCACCACGTTCGCCTGAAACCGGTTTGAAATCCACCGCTCCGAGTGGATCAACACTCAACTCGAAGCAGAACTGCACTAGTCGTAATGCTATTTCTGACGTTTCGCTGTGAAGGAGGGCGAAAAAATTGTATCGCCTGCCGCGTGAAACTTCAAAGCTTCACGCCTCGGTGGGAACGAGCCTTTACTACGTAAATTAAATTTGGATTATTTAAGTAACAGTTGGACTGACATGTTCATAGGCTGACACATAGATGGCGCTACTAGTATTAAATCCATATGATTTTTAGTTAGCCCTAACCTTCAAAAGACACGACAAAAAATTTGACAGCTGTTGCACTATTAGTATGTGAGTTAAAGCAGTGAGTATGTGAGTGAAGGCACAGGGGCAGCATTTTGCTCCTTCAAAAATGGGATAAAAATTTCAGAGTGGATGGGTAAATTGAACCCTCATAGCTCTGTTTTCCAAGCAGAGCTAATAGCCATCCGCGAAGCAATTAGACATGTATCCACAACAGGAAAACATGTAAAAATATGGTCTGATAGCCTCTCTGGACTACTAGCTATTTTAAATCCTTTTACACTACATCCACTCGCAAGGGAAATTCAGTGTTATCTCCACTCCAATAAACTGATAAAATTGGGATGGATAAAAGCACATATTGGACATCTCGGCAATGAAACCGCTGATGAGCTTGCCAAGCAAGGCATATCAAATGGCCAGCCAATTCAAATAAAATGTCCCCTTTCAGAATTGAAAGGTTTTTTAAATAATCACCTCCTTTCTAAATGGCAAAAACAGTGGGATGAAGGATTAACGGGTCGACCTATTTATGAAATTATTAAAAAAGTGTCGGCATATTCTGCTGGATGGACAAGAGAGGAAACCATGTTTTTAACAGGGCATGGTCCATTTCCCTCTTACCTACAACGATTTCATCTGAGGGACGCAAGCTATTGTTCTTGTGGAGATGTGGGTAATCCTCTTCACTATGCTACCTCCTGCCCACTTACTTTATCATGGCATATGAAGAAACCTTCCGAAGAGAATATTACTCAATGGAAGATTAACATCTTAAAATGCAAAAGGTGTCGATTCAAAATCCGAAGCATGATAAACTTTAATTGTGAAAATCAAATCTTACTTATCCCGGACGAAGTGTCAAACAATATTTTGTACACAAATTTTTAAACAATCTTTAGTAACATACTTCCTTTTTCTACATATATATATTTTTCTTACTCTGTGCGTGTGTGAATGTATTTATAAACAGAGTAATCCTGCTTTACAAAACAATTGACATGTGTTTACTCATCATGTGTGCATACTTATAGTTTTGCTTCTCACAAAGATTTAAGTGTGTGTATATCTATCTATATCTATATATCCTTTTTTGCGTGTATATTTTAACTAATTTTGCTTTTTAAATAATCTAAGTGTTTGCATATACTGTGTTAGAATATTAAGGTAATTCACTGTTAAAATAATTTATTATTGTGAATCATGTAAAGTAATTAACTTTATAAAATAATCTTTGCTTGTGTATATATTTAAGATAACATAACCGTACTATGTTTGCATATTTAAGTAATTTGTTTTACAAAACAATTTATGCTTGTGTATGTATCAAAGGAAATTTTGTATTATAATGTATATAATTTAAGTGGGTCCATCAGCATATTTCTAGGGCACACTAAATTTGAAACAATTCGTTTTCTTTTTCATTATTAGACTTCAAATCGCGAAATCGAAAATTTTTTATGTGAATACCATTTTTCCAGTTATATACCTAGCATATTTATCTCCTATGTATTATCTCCTGCCTTTTTTTTTTCTTCCTTATTACCTTTGTCCATAATTTTGCAGCAACTGCTCCTACCGTCGATTTATTTATTAGCTATTAAGATTTTCTAAATTCTATAATAATTCATTTGATGAATATTCCTTCAGCTCTCTGATTTGTATAATCTTCTATGTAGTGTTTATTGTATCATATTGCTTTTAATTTTTTTCTCTGAAATCTTTTACCTAACGTTTTTTTATTTTTCGCATTTCATATTCCTCCTTTTTCAATTTTTTTCAATTTTTGACATTTAGTTCTGTTCTTGTATGAATTTTCCCGATTGTTCAGCTTCTGTACCTCCAAATGTGAATTATGCAAAACTTTTCCGCCAACATCGTGCGTCGTTTCCTTTCACCCGCATCATTCCCAAACTGTATAGGGGCAACTCAGCTCTAGGCACAGTGATGTGGTGTGGTGTAGTAGTAGTAGTATGTGAGTTATAGCATTTTTAGTGAAGCAAATTTTGCAGGTTTGAAAAAATGGATAAGAAGGAATTTCGCGTGTTGATTAAAGCATTGCTTTATGGAAAAAAAAAATACTACTAAAACCAAGGCTTGGCTTGATAAACATTATTCGGACTTTGCACCAGGAAAATCAAACGTAGAGAAGTGGTTTGCTAAATTTAAACTAGGCACAATGAGCACCAAGGACGATGCACGCAGTGGACGCCCTAAAGAGACTGTTACCGACGAAAACATAAAAAAAGTCCACAAAATAATTTCTGATAACAGTAAAGTGAAGTTGATTGAGATAGCTGAAACCCTAAAGATATTAAAGGAACGTGTTGGACATATCGTGAAGGAATATTTGGATATACGAAAGCTCTGTTCAACGTGAGCTCACAATCGACCCAAAGCAACAACGAATTGAGGATTCTAAGCAGAGTTTGGAGCTTTTCAATCGTAATAAACCCGAATTTTTGCGTCGATATGTGACAATGGAAGAAACATAGTTCCATCATTTCACACCGGCGTCCAATCGACAGTCAGCCGAGTGGACTGCACGTGATGAACACTAAAAATGCTATAACTCACATACTAATAGTGCAACAGCTGTCAAATTTATACACGTGTCTTTTGAAGGTTTGGGCTAACTAAAATTCATATAGATTTAATACTAGTAGCACCATCTATGTGTCAGATTACGAACTTTTCAGTCCACCTGTTACATATTTTAGCTGCCACTTATTTTGCATTTTTATTTTACAGAAAACTCTTACATTCCCATCACACACTACGATGAGATCCGACTGGCAAAGCAAACCACAAAGCAGTATCGGTACTCACTACATTAGAAGTATCACATATGGTGGTCAGCTGATTATTTCGTACAAACTGATTGCCAATAAATCAGAAGACATCGAAGAAATCAAAGCTGCCGTTACTGGTAACTTGGCAATTTCTGGAAAAATGGATATAAATGTTACAGGTAATTATATTTTAATACTTAGCAGATGAACCCAATTCTCATTTTAACATTTAAATTTTAAATATCCATTATCTTGCAAATCTTTTAATTTTAAAATATTTTTTTTCTCTTTTAACATTTATTTCTATTAAATAAAAAATTGGGACCTGATGGCTGAGTGACAAACGCTCTAGCGCTCGTTGCCCCAGGTTTTGATTTTGAGCCCCGGTGGGGCTAAGGATGCTTGTAGTTGTTCGGTATCCACTTTAAACAGTAGTTCCTGGTCTAATATGACTGTAGAGCGTTGTACGTAGCGGCGGACAACCCTACCCAATAAAAAAACAACATCTCCTGTCTCAAAAACTGCCAGTAGGCAGACGGCCATGGCCCACAATGGGGCTGTGGTGCCAATAAAAAAGAAGAAGAATCCCCACATATCTTTATAGTTTTGACAGTTTTGAGTTCGAGCCCCGCTGGTGCCAGGGATGTCTGTAGTAGTCTATAATCCACTTTAAACTCTAAGTAGCAGCCTAAGCTGACTGTTGGGCTTAAGACTGGCAACGGTAAAAAGAAACGGCCTGATAGACAATTATCTAGTATTCTGGCCTTTAGTACCACTGGCTCCAGGTTCGAATTTTGGTCGTGGCATGAATGTTTGTTAGTTCGGTATCCACATTAAACTACCGGTCTAATTAGCTTAAAGCGTACACAAAAGGACCGTAAAGTGACAAACCAAACCGTGAAAAGGAAATATTTCATGTCTCGAAATCTGCCAGTAGGGCGAAATCTGCCATGGGACTGTTGCGTCAGTAAGGAGAAGAAGTAATATATGGAAGTTTGTTATAACCTACAAAGAGGCAACCAATACGAAAAGTCAAAGATATTACGACTAGAAAAAATTTCTGTCCACTAATTTGTAGAAAAATGTCGATCAAATGACTTGATCTATGTAGCGCGTGCTGGAAAGGACCAATGTGACCATTCTTCTTGTCTATGAATGTATCTTATATTCTAACATTTAAACTGCATAGCTATACAATAGTTGTTATAGCTTTTTAGATTATGTATCAATGCATTTTGTATTCTAATATTACAATAATTGCGATATTTTTTATGAATGAATATATATAGATGCACTAGAACACCCGGCCACGCGTTGCTGTGGCTTTCTTGTATTTCGTTCAATTATTAGATACTATAATTGGTATTGTTAAGGAAGTGATTGGTAAAGAATGATGAAAAGATCAAATTAAGCTTCAACGAATGGAAAATGTTTAATTTTTATTAATTTAATGAATGAGGTAGATAATGTTGATTTTTAAGACTGTTTTATAATTATTTTACGTAATTTAATTTTTAATAATCATTACTTTCATTTAACTAAGAACTAAGCGATGAACACTATTTCTTGTTAGTCTGTCTTTCGTCAAAATACATAAATTCGATGGTTTTCGAACACGTGAGCATGCAACATACAGCTGCCCATGGGAGAAACACGGATTCTGAGGTTAGATTTTTTTGGTGGTCTTTTACTGAAAATGATAGTTGAAAAAATACAATACAATTAAAATAAAATCGGGATATAATAAGAAAAGACTTTAAAATAATTCACAATAAAATACAAATGCAAACGATCGTTTAAGGTACACGAACACCTTCGAAGGAATTTTTTTGATATTTTTTATCTTTGTACACATTTTTGGATTGAATGTATCTAAAAACTAATGATTTCACATAAAAAAATTTCATTATTAATTTTTTTTAAATTTTTATAAGCTAAAATACGGTTAAAAATGGCCAAAAATTGATACTGTTACAAAACCTGAAATCAAATCAATATTTTTTAAATTTCTTAGTTTGTATTTGTTTGTACTAACATTTTACAGTGAATAGACCTCTGGTAAATTTATATCTTTATTATTTATTATTTTGTGGTAGTTTAAAAGCTGTCGACACAAAATTCATCCAAAATTTGCATGTAATTCCAAGTTTAACAATTAAAATAAAATATATTTATGTAGATATAATCATTTCAGAGGTCTATTCCCTGTAAATATTTATGAAAAACATAAATACAAAGTTTTGTAGCATTTGGATCAAAATTACATGTGTTATGGTGTTTCACATGAAAACAAAAAGTATAAAAATTCATTCTGAGTAAAATCTAAAAACAACTTTTAATTAGATATATTACTTTTAAAAATGTTGTAAATACACTGAAGTGACAAAAGTCATGGGATAGCAATATGCAAATTTTCAGATGGCAGTAGCATCGCGTAGAACAGGTATAAATGCTCAATGCTTTCGCAGAGCTTACATTTCTGTTCAAGTTATTCATGTGAAGAGGTTTTGACGTGATGATGACCGCACGACGGGAATTAACCGACTTTGAACGCGGAATGTTAGTTGGAGCTAGACGCATGGGTCATGCCCTTTTGGAAATCGTTAGGGAATTCAACATTCCCAGATCCACTGTGTCAAGAGTGTGCCGAGAGTATGAAATTTCAGGCATAACATCCCACCATGGACAGCGCAGTGGTCGACCGCCTGCACTTAACGACCGAGACCGGCGACGTCTGCAAAGAGTCGTAAATTCTAACAGACAAGCAACACTGCGTCAAATAACCGCAGAAATCAATATGGGACGTACAAGAGACTTGTTTGTTAGAACTGTGCGGAGAAATTTGGCTTTCTTGGGCTATTCCAGCAGAAGACCGACTCGAGTGCCTTTACTGACAGAACGACATCGCTTGCAGCGACTCTCGTGGGCACGTGAGCATATCGGTTGGTCCCTAGATGAATGGAAAACAGTGGCCTGGTCCGATGAGTCACGATTTCAGTTGGTAAGAGCTGATGGTAGGGTTCGAGTGTGGCGCAGACCCCACGAAGCCATGGACCCAAACTGTCAGCAAGGCACTGTCCAAGCTGCTGGTGGCTCCGTAATGGTGCGGGCTGTTTTTTCATGGCATGGACTTGGTCCTCTGGCGCGACTGGACCGAACATTGACTGGAAATGCTTATGTTCAGCTACTTGGAGATCACTTGCAGCCATTCATGGACTTCATGTACCCAAACAACGATGGAATTTTTATGGATGACAATGCGCCATGTCACCGGGCCACAACTGTTCACGATTGGTTTGAAGAACATTCTGGACAATTCCAACGAATGATCTGGCCACCTAGATCGCCCGACATGAATCCCATCTAGCATTTATGGGACATCATCTATAGGTCTGTTCGTGCCCAAAATCCTGCACCATCAACGCTTTGACAATTATGGACGTCTATCGAGGCAGCATGGCTCAATATTCCTGCAGAAGACTTCCAACGACTTGTTGAGTCCATGCCACGTCGAGTTGCTACACTTGGAAGGGCGAAAGGAGGGCCGACACGATAATAAGAGGTATCCCATGACTTTTGTCACTTCAGTGTATATTAAAATGCCATTAAATTATCAAGTTCATAGTCTTATTTATTAAAAAATATAGTTTTATTTTTCCTTAAAGCTGTAAATATTTTCTGAGCTTTTGTTTTGAAAAAGTCAAAATTTGCTCGACAAAATTTATTTTTGCAACTTCCTGGTATTTGCAAAGGCTTTTTAATATGAACTGATCTGAATTTAAAATATTTAGCCTTTTTGCAAGTGTTTTGATTAAATATATTCAAAACCTTTGAATTTCACATAAAAATATCAACTTTAACTATTTTTATACAATTTATTCTTTAAAATATGGATAAACACTGCAAAAATGTGATATTGTTGCAAAACTTTATAATTCAAAAGTAAATAAAACATGAATAGTTTTATCCTTTGCAAGTATTTTTATGCTGGGAATATCCTTATGTAGGTAATATACTGTTTTCAAATTTATATCTCAATTATTTATACATTTTTGTACGCTTAAAGTTTGTCGACACAAACTTTTTTTTACAAATTTACAAAAATTCTTAGTTTAAAAACTTAAATAAAAATGAGTTATGAATTTAGGTTAATTTCCATGTTCTATTCCTTTCATATATTTTAAGAAAACTTTTACATGAAGTTTCAAAGCATTTAGAACAGAAATATTTTTATTATGATGTTTTGAATGAATGAAAAATGCATAAAAATTCAAATAAGAAATAATTAAAACCAACTTTTAAATGTAAATAAAAACAAATGTACATACATAAAAATGTTATTGAGCTTTAAATTCTCCTTTATTAATATAAACACTTATTTATTTGCTTTGTTTTCTTTAAATAACTTCCAACTTAAAAGTACCATTTATCAATTTTTCTTCGACAATATTTAAATCACTCAAATTTATAACTCAAATTCTTTGTTTTGCAAATAACAAAAGTTTTTAAAATAAAATGTCCTTGATTTTCAACTTGCAACTATTATAATACCTTTTATAAAATTTTAATGTTATCATTATATCAAATAATTGCAGAGTTTACTTCATTTTCACACTTTTCAAAAAATCCTTAAAATTCATCATCTTTCTTTAAAATTATATTGTCTATATTATATTACCTTGTTAGATCACATTTCATTTTAGAATTCTTAATCAAATACAACAGATGTTGACAAACTTTAAGCATAGAAAAGTTCAATGTTTTGATTCCCAACTTTTCATTCAATATATTTTATTCAAATTCAAATTCAAACTTAGAAAATAAAAAAAAATATTGATAATCAAATCAGGTAATACTTACATACATTTGATTTATTTCTCATAGAAATAATATAAATTTCATACAATATAATTTTCACAAAATTTAAAGTAGTACATAAAACAATAATATTCAGAACATGAGAATTTTACGGTTATGTAGTACAGGCATCGAGACACGGCGCCATCGAACTTACCTTTTATTGTGGTATATCTTTCGTCTGTGGTGGAAACAAACTTTTTACTCCAACGATGAAATTAGTGCAAATAAGAATTCTGCAATTAATTATCGAACTAGCAATAAAATAGTCATTATATTGTTCGAAAAATGAAGCTACGAATTCCTCTGATTGCAGTATTGCAACCCTAAAGAAATTGGCGGAAAATTGGCGGAAATTCAGGGTTGCGAGATTGGTGACTTCCTCAATGGTAGATTTTAACCGATTTTGCAATTAAATACGAAAAAATCTGAATAAAAACTATTCTATCTCTCAAGTTGGAACAAAACACACATTAAAAAAAAAAAGTTAAAATCGGATGGTTAGTTTCGGAGTTCATCGCGAACAAACGTCGTGACACGGGAATTATATACAGTAGATGAATATGTCTGGTATTCTAATATTTAAATTGGATAGCTGTAGAAAAACTGTGAGATTTTTTAAAATTATGCATAAATGCATTTTGTATTCTAATATTTAAATTGGATAGCTATACAATAATTGCAAGATCTTCTTAAAATGTATAAATTTATCTTGTATTCTACCATTTAAACTGGATAGCTATACAATAGTTGTTATAGCTTTTTTAGATTATGTATCAATGCATTTTGTGTTCTAATATTACAATAATTGCGATATTTTTTATCAATGAATATATATAGATGTATGAATATGTCTGGTATTTTAATATTTAAATTGGATAGCTATACAATAATTGCGAGATTTTCTTAAAATGTATAAATGTATCTTGTATTCTAATATTTGAATTGGATAGCTATACAAAAAATTATGAGATGTTTTTTAGACCGAATAATAAAAGTTGTATTTCCTTTTGATAAAATGCGCCTGAAGCAGCCTGGTGCATAGTGATTTGAGTACTGAAACTAAGGGATATTTAAAAAACCGAATTAACTATTAGTCTCTGTATATATGCCTGAGATCGGTACAATAATTGTAGGTTATTGCAGGTTAGCATCAGTTAGCAGGTTAGCGTCCGTTAGCGTAACAACTAGCAGGTTAGCGGTCGTTATGCTATTATAAGCAAAGTTAATTTTTCTTATAATTTCGACAGTTAATTTTTGAATATATGGTTCCAGACATAACAGGTGGGCTACTGGTATTAAATCCATGTGAATTTTAGTTAGCCCCTACCTTCAAAAGACACGTGCAAAAATTTGACAGCTGTTGCACTATTAGAATGTGAGTTATAGCATTTTTAGTGTTCATCACGTGCAGTCCACTCGGCTGACAATCGATTGGATGAATGTCGAAATGATGGAGCCCTGTTTCATCCATTGTCATATATCGACGCAAAAATTCGGGTTTATTACGATTGAACAGCTCCAAAAAACTGCTTAGAATCATCACTTCATTGTTGTTTTGGGTCGATTGTGAGCTCTGCGATGAACCCACTTTGAACTGAGCTTTCGCATATCCAAATATTCAGTCACGATGTGTCCAACACCTTCCTTTGCTATCTTTAGGGTCTCAGCTATCTCAATCAACTTCACATTACGGTTATCATAAATTATTTTGTTGACTTTTTTAATGTATTCGTCGGTAACAGCCTCTTTGGGGCGTTCACTGCGTGCATCGTCCTCGGTGCTGATTTCGCCTCGTTTAAACTTAGCAAACCACTTCTGTACGGTTGATTTTCCTGGTGCAAAGTCGGAATAATGTTTATCAAGCCAAGCCTTGTCTTCAATAGTATTTTTTTCGCCAAAAAACAATGCTTTATTAACACACGAATTTCTTTTTTATCCATGTTTTCAAAGTAACAAAATTTGCTTCACTAAAAATGATATAACTCGCATACTTATAGTGCAACAACTGTCAAATTTATACACGCCTCTGTTGAAGGTTAGGGCTAACTAAAAATCATATGGATTTAATACTAGTAGCGTTATCTATGTTTCAACCTAGGAACTTTTCAGCCAACCTGTTAATGAATTTTTTTTAATATATTGGTTTTCACTACTTTGACCATTATAAAATAAATTTGTTTTATAAAAGTGTGATAAATCTCACGCGCAGGAAAAATGTTGGCTTCGGGTTGGCCACCCTGCTTTAAACCATATTTCCCTATCTAATAGGACTGTAGACCCTATCCGGTAAAAAAACAAACTTCTCCTGTCTCGATATCTGAGAGTAGGCCGATGGCCTTGGTGGGCTTTGGGGCTGTTGAGCGTATAAAGAGGAAAAAGAGCATGCAGAATTTTTGTGCAGATTGTTTCAAAAATTTCAATTTAAAATTCAATTAAAAAAAAAAAATTGAATTAAATTTTAATTTTCAATTTAAAAATAAATTTAAAGCCAATTCTTACTTTTTTTCTCAGGATCTTATCAGGATTACTTTTCAGAAAAGTCCTTCATAAATAAAGTTGAAATTTTAGATAATTAGATACATACACCATGCACTATTATTGGATAAATGCACCTTAAATCTAAAAAAAAAACAAACTAAAATGAATTAATTAAATTTAATTAATGAATTAATAATTGGAAATTCTGTATTAACATCCAGTGTCATCCACTACAAATTTCAAAAAATTTATTTGAAAATGAGTGGATGAATAAAAATATTTTATGAGCGATTGAAAATTTGAACAATATATATATATATATAGGCAGAGCTCGAACTAATAGTAGGAATTGAAAATGAAAAAGAAAGTTTTAATTTCAAGTTGAAATTTTCCTCTTACATCTAGCGGCATCTATTGGTAGATAAATACAATTTAAATATTAAAAAAAAGAAAACTAAAATTAATTACTGAATTAATATTTGAAGAAACTGTATTAACATCCTGTGACATCCACTACAAGTTAAAAAAAAATGTATTCGAACTTGAGTGGATGAATAAAAATTATTTTATTAGCAATTCAGAATTTGGACAAGATATATATACAGAGAGAATGTGAACTAATAGTAGGATTCAACCGGCCAACGATTTAATCGTTTCTGTTTTATTTCTTTTCGAAGCTCTCTACCCAGTGTATGTAACTTCCTTATTGTGATCTTTCAATAACTCGATCATTTTTTTTTTCATTTCTCTCTCATGTATTTTAATTACTTTCATCTCTTATTATTTAAATAATAATAAATAAATAAAAAAGAAATTTAAAAAAACAAACCTCTCTCTATTACATAACTTTTAGTATTTGGGCAAGATTCCTTTTAGTCTTTACCGCTTTCTTTCCCCAGCAATGCTCCTTCATCTTTCCAATGGACAAACCAAGATGGAAGCTAACGGCTGTTGCGCAGCCACGGAGCTTCACCAAAACTCAAACCATCATTCAATCGTTAATGAAATACTTTTCATTCACCCACTCAAGTTCAAATACATATTTTTTAAACTTGTAGTGGAGGGCACTTGGTGTCAATACAGTTTTTCAAATATTAATTCATTCATTAAATTTAAGTAATTAATTTTAGTTTTTTTAGATTTAAGTTGCATGTATCTACCAATAGATGGCACCAGATGTAAGGGGAAAATTTCAACTTGAAATGAAAACCTCTCTTTTTCATTCATTCAATTCCTACTATTAGTTCACACTCTATATATATATATCTTGTTCAAATTTTCAATCGGTTTCCTTTTAGTCTTTACCACTTTCTTTCCCCAGCAATGCTCTTTCAACTTTCCAATGGACAATCGAAGATAGAAGCTATGAAAAACCGATTTATGATATTTGACCGAACCACTACAAACATCCAAAGCACCGCCGGGATTCGAACCCGAAATTTGTGGTACTGAGTGCCAGAGCATTAGCCAATCGACCATTCAGGCCCATTTCATGAAAATAGCCACAAGGAAATTTTTTTTTTGTTATATGATTTGGTTCTACAAGATAAATGCAAATGGAATAAATTTTATGATTCATTTTCAAAATAAAATATTATTTTTTGATGAAAACTAAATATATAAAAAAATAGTTTGTGATGTTTAAGTTACCACTTTAAAAATATTAACTCAATTTTATGTTATATATAAGACGTAAGTAGAATGATAACGTGTACAACTTTGACTTGTAGCTTACCGTCGCAATGAAATGAAATCGCATTATATCTGAAAATCGCATCTTTGTTAAAAGTTATCGGTTGAAGTTGTATTTTTGATAATTTTTACACGAAATTGATTCCTTTTTTCAATTCTTACTATTAGTTCACACTCTCCCTATATACACTGAAGTGACAAAAGTCATGGGATAGCAATATGCAAATTTTCAGATGGCAGTAGCATCGCGTAGAACAGGTATAAATGCGCAGTGCATTCGCAGAGCTTTCATTTCTGTTCAAGTTATTCATGTGAAGAGGTTTTGACGTGATGATGACCGCACGACGGGAATTAACAGACTTTGAACGCGAAATGTTAGTTGGAGCTAGACGCATGGGTCATGCCATTTCGGAAATCGTTAGGGAATTCAACATTCCCAGATCCACTGTGTCAAGAGTGTGTCGAGAGTATGAAATGTCAGGCATAACATCCCTCCATGGACAGCGCAGTGGTCGACCGCCTGCACTTAACGACCGAGACCGGCGACGTCTGCAAAGAGTCGTAAATTCTAACACACAAGCAACACTGCGTCAAATAACCGCAGAAATCAATGTGGGACGTACAAGGGACTTGTCTGTTAGAACTGTCCGGAGAATTTTGGCTTTCTTGGGCTATTCCAGCAGAAAACCGACTCGATTGCCTTTACTGACAGAACGACATCGCTTGCAGCGACTCTCGTGGGCACGTGAGCATATCGGTTGGTCCCTAGATGAATGGAAAACCGTGGCCTGGTCCGATGAGTCACGATTTCAGCTGGTAAGAGCTGATGGTAGGGTTCGAGTGTGGCGCAGACCCCACGAAGCCATGGACCCAAACTGTCAGCAAGGCACTGTTCAAGCTGGTGGTGGCTCCGTAATGGTGTGGGCTGTTTTTTCATGGCATGGACTTGGTCCTGTGGTGCGACTGGACCGAACATTGACTGGAAATGCTTATGTTCAGCTACTTGGAGATCACTTGCAGCCATTCATGGACTTCATGTACCGAAACAACGATGGGATTTTTATGGATGACAATGCGTCATGTCACCGGGCCGCAACTGTTCGCGATTGGTTTGAAGAACATTCTGGACAATTCCAACGAATGATCTGGCCATCTAGATCGCCCGACATGAATCCCATCGAGCATTTATGGGACATCATCGAGAGGTCTGTTCGTGCCCAAAATCCTGCACCATCAACGCTTTCACAATTATGGACGTTTTTGAGACAGCATGGCTCAATATTCCTGCAGAAGACTTCCAACGACTTGATGAGTCCATGCCACGTCGAGTTGCTGCACTTCGCCGGGCGAAAGGAGGGCCGACACGATATTAAGAGGTATCCCATGACTTTTGTCACTTCAGTGTATATTTATATATCTTGTTCAAATCTTCAGTCGGTTTCCTTTTAGTCTTAGCCGCTTTCTTTCCCCAGCAATGCTCTTTCATCTTTCCAGTGGACAATCCAAGATAGAAGCTAACGGCTGTTGCGCAGCCACGGAGCTTCAACAAAACTCAAATCATCTAATAGTAGGAATTGAAAAACCGATTAATGATATTTAGACTAATATTTCAATATTTTAAGTGGAATTAAAATAATCGACTCAGTCTACAAATAAAGAAATATAATTTATTTTCAGGCAAAATGGACAAAATAAATAAAGATCTCCACGGCAAGTACACAGTGTCTATCAGCGTCTCCGCCACCGCTGGAGTGTTCAGCCCTCCTAAGAACATTGCAGATTGCTTGAAACTATGCAAGGAATACCCAGGAATGGTGAAAAAAATCAACAACGGTAGAGGTGCTCCTTTAAAGATAGAACTTGTGGCTCTGTCTACATTAAATACGGACTATAAAGCTTACTTAAAAAATTAGTGAGTAATATATATATTTTTTTCAAATGCAGCTGGCAAACACTTAGACACCTTGGTCTCGGAAGCCTTGAGGCAAGCACTGCACAGATGGCGAGTGTAACTTGAAGACACGGACGCGGAGAAACAATGCCCCCGCTACGCTCTACGATCCTATTAGGACCGGGACCTACAGCTTAAAGTGGTTTCCGAACCACTACAAACATCCATGCCAACGCCGGAACAGGAACCCGATAGCTGTGGTACTGAGTTCCAGAGTGCTGACCACTCGGCCACTCAAACCCATTTAATACATTAGTACATCTTCATAAATGCATCAAATTATTATTTCAAATTCAAATTATCATTCAAATTATTGTAACAATGCCCACGTAAACCGTTTTGGCCCACCCCTTTTTTTTCATGTATGTATATATATATATATATACATGAAAAAAAGGGTGAAAAACATTAATGTGACTGGACTATATATATATATATATATTAGTCCAGTCACATTAATGTGACCACCTGTTAAAAGCCAGGATAACCACCTATGGCAGAGCGGCTTATAAAATTCGATTATAAATAAATATAATGATTGAAATGCTTTCCGATGCCCTAGGACATCCTTTATAAGCAATCCACTGCAACGTGCTGCCACCTGCCTTTTTGTGATTGGTTATTTCACGTTGACATCATATGTAGGTGGTGGTTACGTGACTGGTCACACGTGGTCAATTAATGTGACTGGGCCGTATGTATATATATATAGGGGCGTGATATATATAATTATAGAGGCCTGAATTGTCCAGTAGCTAGCGCTCGGTACCACTTGTTTCGGATTCGAGTCCCGATGATGCCATGAATGTTTGTAGTAGTGAAAAATCACCTTTAAGCTTGTAGATTTCGTAGTATATTTGTAGATTTCGATCTGAGATCGTGTAGATCCTGTCGTAAAACCTCACTATAAAATGGGCCTGTATGGCCGGGGGCTAGAACTCTGCCTCTCGGTACCACAGGTTTCTTTTTGATTGTAGTAGTGTAGAATACACTTTAAGCTTGTAGATTTCGTAGTAGATTTGTAGATTTCGATCTGCGATCGTGTAGATCCTGTCGTAAAACCTCACTATAAAATGGGCCAGTATAGCCGAGAAACTAGCTCTCTGGGTCACGGTATCACAGGTTTCGGGAGGTTTGTAGCAGTGCAGAATCCACTTTAATCTTGTAGATTTGATCTGAGATCGATTAGATCCTGTCGTGACACCTCACTAAAATGGGCCTCTATATCCGAAGGGCTAGTGCTATGGCTTTCGGTACCACACATTTCGGGTGGTTTGTAGTAGTGTAGAATCCATTTTAAGCTTGTAGATTTGATCTGAGATCGATTAGATCCTGTCGTAAAACCTCACTATAAAATGGGCCTGTATGGCTGAGGGACAAGCACTCCGGCTTCCGGTACCACAAGTTTCGTGTGAGCAGTTTAGAATCCACTTTAAGCTTGTAGATTTCGTAGTAGAGTTGTAGATTCCGATCTGAGATCGCGTAGATCCTGTTGTAAAACCTCACTATAAAATGGGCCTGTATGGCCGACGGGCTAGCACTCTGGGTCTCGGTATAACAGGATTCGGGTGATTTGTAGCAGTATAGCATCCAATTCAAGCTTGTAGATTTCGATCTGAGATCGTGTTGATCCTGTCGTAAAACCTCACTATAAAATGCTCCTGTATGACCGAGGGGCTAGCATTATAGCTCTCGGTACAACAGGTTTCGTGTGTTTTGTAGTAGTGTACAAATCACTTTAAACTTGTAGATTTCGATCTGAGATCGTGTAGATCCTGTCTTAAACCTCACTATAAAATGGGCCTGTATGGCCGTGGGGCTAGAACTCTGCCTCTCGGTACCACAGGTTTTTTTTCGTTTGTAGTAGTGTAGAATCCACTTTAAGCTTGTAGATTTCGTAGTAGAGTTGTAGATTGGGATCTGAGATCGTGTAGATCCTGTCGTAAAATAAAAATGGGCCTGTATGGCCGAGGGGCTAGCACTCTGTGTCTCGGTATCACAAGATTCGGGTGATACCCATCTGAGATCGTGTAGATCCTGTCGTAAAACCTCACTATAAAATGGGCCTGTATGGCCGAGGGGCTAGCACTCTGGCTCTCGGTACCACAGGTTTCGGGTGGTTTGTAGCAGTGTAGAATCCACTTTAAGCTTGTAGATTTTGGTCTGATATCGTGTAGATCCTGTCGTGTAACCTCACTATAAAATGGTACTGTATGGAAGAGGGGCTAGCACTCTGGCTCTTGGTCCCACAGGTTTCGGGTAGTTTGTAGTAGTGTAGAATCCACTTTAAGCTTGTAGATTTCGTAGTAGAGTTGTAGATTCCGATCTGAGATCGCGTAGATCGTGTCGTAAAACCTCACTATAAAATGGGCCTGTATGGCCGACGGGCTAGCATCTGGGTCTCGGTATAACGGGATTCGGGTGATTTGTAGCAGTATAGAATCCAATTCAAGCTTGTAGATTTCGATCTGAGATCGTGTTGATCCTGTCGTAAAACCTCACTATAAAATGCTCCAGTATGACCGAGGGACTAGCATTATAGCTCTCGGTACAACAGGTTTCGGGTGTTTTGAAGTAGTGTACAAATCACATTAAACTTGTATATTTCAATCTGAGATCGTGTAGATCCTGTCTTGAACCTCGCTATAAAATGGGCCTGTATGGCCGTGGGGCTAGAACTCTGCCTCTCGGCACCACAGGTTTCTTTTGGTTTGTAGTAGTGTAGAATCCACTTTAAGCTTGTAGATTTCGTAGTAGAGTTGTAGATTGGGATCTGAGATCGTGTAGATCCTGTCGTAAAATAAAATGGGCCTGTATGGCCGAGGGGCTAGCACTCTGTGTCTCGGTATCACAAGATTCGGGTGATACCCATCTGAGATCGTGTAGATCCTGTCGTAAAACCTCACTATAAAATGGGCCTGTATGGCCGAGGGGCTAGCACTCTGGCTCTCGGTACCACAGGTTTCGGGTGGTTTGTAGTAGTGTAGAGTTCACTTTAGGCTTGTAGATTTCGATCTGAGATCGTGTAGATCCTGACGTAAAACCTCACTATAAAATGGGCCTTAATGACCGTGAGGCTAGCATTCTAGCTCTCGGTACCACAGGTTTTGGGGGTTTGTAGTAGTGTAGAATCCATTTTAAGCATGTTAAATTCGATCGGAGATCGTGTAGATCCTGTCGTAAAACCTCACTATAAAATAGGCCTGTATGGCTGACGGGTTAGCACTCTGTCTCTTGGTACCACAGGTTACGGGTGTTTTGTAGTAGTGTACAAATCACTTTAAACTTGTAGATTTCGATCTGAGATCGTGTAGATCCTGTCTTAAACCTCACTATAAAATGGGCCTGTATGGCCGTGGGGCTAGAACTCTGCCTCTCGTTACCACAGGTTTTGTTTCGATTTATAATAGTGTAGAATCCACTTTGAGCTTGTAGATTTCGTAGTAGAGTTGTAGATTTCGATCTGAGATCGTCTAGCTCCTGTCGTAAGATAAAATGGGCCTGTATGGAGGAGACGCTAGCACTCTGGGTCTCGGTATCATAGAATTCGGGTGATACCGATCTGAGATCGTGTAGATCCTGTCGTAAAACCTCACTATAAAATGAGCCTGTATGGCCGAGGGGCTTGCACTCTGGCTCTCGGTACTAAAGGTTTCGGATGGTTTGTAGCAGTGTAGAATCCACTTTAAGTTTGTAGATTTTGGTCTGATATCGTATAGATCCTGTCGTGAATCCTCACTATAAAATGGGCCTGTATGGCCGATTGGCTAGCACGCTGGCTCTCGGTACAACAGGTTTCGGGTGGTTTGTAGTAGTGTAGAATCCACTTTAAGCTTGTAGATTTCAATCTGAGATCGTGTAGATCCTGTGGTAAATCCTCTCTACAAAATAGGCCTCTATGGCCGTGGGGATAGCACTCTGGCACTCGGTACCACAAGTTTCTTTTAGTTTCTAATAGTGTAGAATCCACTTTAAGCTTGTAGAATTCGTAGCAGATTTGTAAATTTTTATCTCAGATCATGTAGATCCTGTCATAAAACCTAACTATAAAATGGCCCTGTCCGGCCGAGGGACTAGCACTCTGGCTCTCGGTACCACAGTTTTCGGGTGGTTTGTAGTAGTGTAGAATCCACTTTAATCTTGTAGATTTCGTAGTAGATTTGTAGATTTCGATCTGAGATCGTGTAGATCCTGTCGTAAAACCTCACTATAAAATGGGCCTGTATGGCCGAGGGGCTAGCACTTTGGCTCTCGGTACCACAGGTTTCGGGTGGTTTGTTTAGTGTAGAATCCACTTTAAGCGTGTAAATTTCGTAGTAGATTTGTAAATTTTGATCTCAGATCATGTAGATCCTGTCATAAAACCTAACTATAAAATGGCCCTGTCCGGCCGTGAGGGATAGCACTCTGGCTCTCGGTACCACAGGTTTCGGGTGGTTTGTATTAGTGTAGAATCCACTTTGAGCGTGTAGATTTTGTAGTAGATTTGTAGATTTCGATCTGAGATCGTGTAGATCCTGTCGTAAAACCTCACTATAAAATGGGCCTGTATGGCCGAGGGGCTAGCACTCTGGCTCTCGGCACCACAGGTTTCGGGTGGGGAAACAAACCAAATTTCTTTGTTTTTTTCCAAACGCTGCAGCCATAGAAATGAACGGCTGCAGTAACAACGGTAAAAGTAATTGAGTGAAATCAACGAATTTCTAGTACGGAAAGCAGCGAAATAACTGCCATCTGCTGA
The DNA here is from genome assembly GCA_021605075.1 of Caerostris darwini. Lineage (NCBI taxonomy): Eukaryota > Metazoa > Arthropoda > Arachnida > Araneae > Araneidae > Caerostris > Caerostris darwini. The sequence continues at coordinate 95,715 of BPLQ01004441.1, forward strand.
AAATCAAAGAAATTAGTTCAATTGTCAATAATAGATAATGGTTTCTTCGGTTTGATTTGTTTTGTCACTCAACGGTCAATTTGTGAACACTTTAAGATAATTAAACCGGGATCTACAGTTTAACATGTATTCCAAACCACTAACAGACATCCATGTAACTGCCAGAATTCGTACCTGAAGCCTGTAGTACCAAATGCCAGAGTATTATTAGTTGCGTCATGTAATTATCATCACTAAGAAATATTTTTATTTAATTTTCCAAAGCAATCTATCTATACGTGGCCTTTAAAAATTAAAGTTTTCATACATAATATATGAAATTTTGAATCTTCTAATTAAAACTTAACAAACTGCGTTCGTCGAAATACTTTAGAAGATCAGTGAGTATTTCTATAAGCAATATGAAAGAATAGGAAATTATTGTCCTTTTTATGATATTTGATATTGTATTAAGTTGCATTTTAAACATGTAAACAGTGAGTTAAGGGTCTGATTGCCAAATTGACAAGCGCTCTGGTTCTTGTTGCTGCAGGTTTTGGGCTCGAGTCTCGGCGGGGACATTGATGTTTGTAGTGGTTCCACTTTGAACTGTAGGTCGCTGTCTAATATGAGCGTAGGGCTGACGACCCTACTCCTTTAAAAAGATAACGTCTCCTGTCTCGAAATTTGCCAGTAGACAGACAGCCTTAGCCCACCAGGGGGCTGTTGCATCAATGGAGAGGAAATAGTGCGCTAATGTGTAATAATACATCTGAAAAATAGTGCTGTAATGTAGAGTTTCGGATTTTCAATTCAGTTATTAATTTTTAAATATGCAGACGTTGAGCTGCGTAAAGGCATAGGTATATGGCAATACTTTAGAAGCTGCTTATAGTTCAATAACCCCAAAATATCCTAGTCAGTAAAAACGCCATCGATTATTTGATATTTTTTTTATTATTTATTTGCGTATTACTTTCAAATATCGCGTTTTATTAAACTATATTTTTGAAATGAGCATTAATTTTGTTTTTTAATCCCGATGGCTTAGTGGCCAGCGCTCTGGTACTTGGTGTCCCAAGTTCGAGTTCCGGCGGTGCAATGGATGGTTTTTAGTGGTTCGGAATCTACTTTAAACCTTAGATACCGGTCTAATATTATCGTAGAGCGTTGGACGTAGTGCTAGTAAGCCTATTCCATTAAAAAGATAACATCTCCTGTCACGAAATCTGCCAGCGGGCAGACGGATTTGGTCTATCCCGGGGCTGTTGCGCCAATGAAGAAGAAGCAACGATAAAAAAAATGAGAAGATGAACTGTCTTAAACCATAAAATGGATTATGGATAGTAAAGTTATCAAAAACACGCAGTTGCAGAATGCACTCTGAATAAGCATATGAGAAATTTATGGTTTACAAAATGCATCACAACATGTTCTTGATTTTCTTCATCTTCACTTATTCATACAGGCTTCAGGTTCATATCCTGGTTGTGGCACGAATGCTTGTTAGTTGTTCGGAATACATGTTACACTGTAGATCCTGGTCTAATTAGCCTAAAGTGTGAAAAAAAGGACCGTAGAGTGACAAACCAAATCTTTTACTCATATCTTAAATTTGGTCTAGGCTATAACTTGACCAGTAGGATAAACCATAATAAAATACGAGATGAAATTAAAAGTACAATTTCTAAATGGACAATTTCATGCGATGCAATTTCTAATTGATGACTTTCCACTACAGCAGAACACCTATTTTTTGCACTCACAGAACACACGAAATGGTTAAATCCCGAAAAACGGTCGTATCAGTATCGTTGTTGTGACTAATCCTCAGTGTCCTGCAGTGCGGGACGGAAAACCCATGAGTAATCTACTCATGGATGGAGGGAAAGGGGCAGCTTCTGTTGTGATGGAGCACCCGTAGGTAGAAGTCTAACCTGGCTCCGTGATGCTCTTTACAGTCAAATGAGACCGGGACCTACGTCTTAAAGTGGATTCCGAACCACTACAAACATCCATGGCACCGCCGGGACTCGAACCCGAAACCTGGGGTACCGCGCGCCAGAGCGCTAGATTCAGGCCCATCAGTATCGTTGGTTGTCTTGGTATCAGTGACTTTCATCAAAGTAAAAAGTATACAAACTTTCATCAAACTTGAGTTGAACGGGATTCCGGCTTCCTACTCAGCAAAGACATAATGTTGCATAAATATATTGAAAATTGTGTGATGTTTATAGATAGCAGTTTTATAATAATAAAACACAGCTTATTTATGGATAATAAAGTTACCAAATACTCCAGTTGCAGAATGCACTCAGAAGTAAGCATCTGAAAAAATTGTGGTTAACAATATCTTCACTATATGTTCTTGATTTTGTTCATCTTTTCTTACTCATCTCTTAAAATTGGTCTAGGCCAGGGATGGGCAAACTACGGCCCGCCAGAAGGGTTTGTTTGGCACGCGGATAGAATTTTAATTTGATGGTCCGTAGCAAATTAAAAGAAATATATATATCCATCTCATTTTCTACTTTGATTAAATATTTTTTTTCTTCCTTTTTTTCAAAGGACTGGTGATCTATTTACGTTCTCTATTTTTGTTCTACAAAACATAAATCGGCAGAAATAGCAAGCACATACTGCTTTCAATCGGTAAAGTGTTAAAAGCGGAAGTTCTTTGTTAGTTATAGCTTGGTTTAGTATAGATTGGCACCAACAAGGTGGTTTGTTAGTTAAAGATTGGTACCAACAAGTTAGAGTTTTACAAATCATTATCAAAAGTACATTTCCCAAATTTAATATCTCACGCCCAGAAAACGAGTGCCATGTTTGCTTCATCTTAAATACGTTACCAAGTGTTTTCAACTATGAACCTTAGAAAGAATTATTTCAGAAATAGACCGACAGATGAGCATTTAGCCTCGTTCATTAGAATCAGTCCATCTCACTTCGAATCTAATTATAAGGAACTTTTAAAAATGAAATCACAATTTCATTCACTGCATTAACATATTTAAATTTTAATAATTGTTTATTAGACTTAAAATGTTAGAAAAATTTATCTTGGCCCGCCAAAATTTTTGTTTTCCGATTTTTGGCCCGCGACCGAAAAGGTTTGCCCATCCCTGGTCTAGGCTGTGACGTGTGCATGTCTAATCATCCTGTAGTGAGAGGCGGACATCCCATGACACCCATGGATGGAGGAAAGGGTCAGTTTGTTGTGATGAAATACACGTAGGTAGAAGACTGACTAGGCTGTAATTTGACCAGTAGGATGAAACATAATCAAATGTCAGGTGAAATTTTTTTTCTTTCCAATGCAGCTGGCAAAACACTTAGACAGCTTGGTCTTGGATGCCTTAAGGCAGGCGCTGCACAGACGTTACTCACTTTGCAATACCCAGGGGGTGCGTGTAACTTGAAGATACAGACGCGGAGTAACAATGCCCCTGCAACGCTCTACGATCCTATTAGGACCGGGACCTACTGTTTAAAGTGGATTCCGAACCACTGCAAACATCCATGGTACCACCGGGACTCGAACTCGAAACCTGTGGTACCGAGCGCCAGAGCGCTAGCCACTCGGCCATTCAGGTCCTATATCAGGTGAAATTAAAAGTACAATTTCTAATCGACGATTCTATGAGGTGCAATTTCTAATTGATGACTTTCCATCTATTTTTTTGCACTCACGGAGTATGTGAAATGGTCATAATAATGCACCCAAAAAGGAAGACCAATTTTTTTTTTCAAAAACTCGTTATTTATTCTTCCAAATTCATTTCACCCTCACAAAGTAATCCTCTCCGGACACAATGCCAACTCATATGCCAACTTTTTCAAATCCTCAATGCCGGCTAAAAAGTCATCGACAGGGATGGCCTTCAAAGCGCACGGCGAATCACGTTAAATCTCTTCAATCGACTCAAAACGGTAACCCCGGAGTGGTCTTTTGAGTTTAGGGAATAGCCAGAAGTCGAAAGGTGGGAATACGGTGGTACAATATGGGTTTCATTTCTGGAGAAAAAGTCACAAAGAATCAATGCAGTGTGAGCAGGTGCATTCAGTGTTTTCGGTACCAATCGACATTTTACGCGTTTCTGGGCCAAACTGGAATTGACCGATCCTTTTGAAATTCCATCATCATCAGCAAACTCTCTAATTGTAAATCGATGGCTTGCAAGCACCAAATCTCTAATTTTTTGGACGTGAGCTTCATCGGTCGAGGTCGACCAGAGGGCTCTTCGTCTTCAACGCATTCTCAGCCTTCTTTGAATCGTTTATACCACTTCTAAGCATTTCTTCCCGATATGGGGATGCTCACCGAATGAATTCTGCAACATGCTATACGTTTCCGCAAACAAAATGGAATGCAAGTTCTTTGCACAGTTCATTCAGACATTTCAAAAATCGCCGGAATCAATTTTAGAGTCTCACAAAGCCAAGCGTAATACTAATGAATACTTTGACGTCAAAATTCACACAGATGACAAGGACAGTGCCAACAACCTAAAAAAAGAATTCCATAAGCCCCGGGAATTTTAAATTGAAAAATGGTCTTCCTTTTTTGAACACAGCAGTATTTCTTTCTTCGTTTCCAGGCAAATAATTGTATTCTCTGAAAAAAAAGAATGCAATTATTTTGCCTTTCCAAATAAATAAATGTATTCATTTTCTGAAACTCAAAACGATATATATTATTTTCCCTACAGTGGAATGGAGGCGACTTTCATGAAGGCTACAAACATGTTCGAAGACTTGAGAAATGCTGGCACTGAATTTAAAAGGTGGGACAGGAACAAGCTCTGGAATCCTCAGCAGCAAGACATGGTAAGAAGCTTGGAAATATAGCTGAAACAGTAGTCCTTTAGCAAACAATAACAATATTTAGTAAACAATATTTCATTCAATTCTTTCGAGAATACTCCCTTATGGGATGGTATTTTTACAGATTCAAATACACTCAAGAGCCAAAACATTATGACCACCTGTCAATAACGAGTTGGCCCACCTTTGGCGCGCAACACAGCTTCAACCCGCCTTGGCATGGATTAATACCACAACTTAATACCACTTCTATCTGATCACGTGCCTTCCACGTCATCCAGGCGAGTTCATTGCAAAATGTAGGGGTGGTCATAATGTTTTGGTTCTTGAGTGTATATTAATTAATGGGGGTTCCAGGCAATGAGAAAGCCGGCTTCCAGGGTAAAAGGGGGGCTTTAATCACACAAAAAATCTCTCATCAAAAATCAACATCATCAGCAAGGTCTCTAACTGTAAATCGACGGTTTGCAAGCACCAAATCCTTAATTTTTTGGACGTGAGCATCGTCGGTTGAGGTTGGTGGTCGACCAGAGGTCTCTTCGTCTTCTCTGCCTTCTTTTCACATGCTGTCCACTCGGCTGACTGTCGATTGGATTCCGGTGTGAAATGATGGAGCCATGTTTACTCCATTGTCGCATGTAGACGCAAAAATTCGGGTTTATTATGATTGAACAGCTCCAAACACTGCTTAGAATCATCAATTCGGTGTTATTTTTGATTGATTGTGAGTTCGCGCGGCACCCACTTTGAAGAGAGCTTTCTCATATCCAAATATTCATTCACGATATGTCCAACACGTTCCTTTGATATCTTTAGGGTCTCAGCTATTTCAATCAACTTCACTTTACGGTTATCAGAACTTATTTAGTGGACTTTTTGGATGTTTTCGTCGGTAACAGCCTCTTTGGGGCGTCCACTGCGTGCATCGTCCTGGGTGCTCATTTCGCCTCGTTTAAATTTAACAAACCACTTCTCTACGGTTGATTTTCCTGTTGCAAAGTCCAAATAATATTTATCAAGCTAAGCCTTAGCTTTAATAGTATTTTTTTGCCTATAAAGCAATGCTCTATTAATACACGAAATTCCTTTTTATCCATTTTTTCAAACTAACAAAAGTTGCTTTACTAAAAATGCTATAACTCAGATACTAATAATTTTTACACGTGTCTTTTGAAGGTTAGGTCTAACTAAATATCAAATGGATTTAATACTAGTAGCGTCATCTATGTGTCAGCCCTCGAACATGTCAGCCCAACTCTTATTTTGAAACCGATAAATTAATGAGGCTAATATCAGCATCTTTTTCATTTATTTTTCCTATAAATTTTTAAATGTTTCAAGCAACTAATTTGGTCTTGTTTCAACGCATTTTCTTCAACAGGTTAATAAATTCCGCTCCAAACACAAAACTGCCGAACTTTCAATGGCGTCTGCTATTTCTTCCATGAATTCCGCCAAAGGTGTTGCTCCAAACCATTTTGATCAAGCCTTCAATGACTATGGTCAAGGACGAGAAAATATTCCGTGGAGATACTCGCTGGAGCTCACTAAGCTAATGCATAAAGTGGTAAGTAAACATTATTACTTTGCTTTGTATTTCAAGCATTTGTGTATGACGATATACACATTTTAAAGGTACTTACGTATTAACGCCACCGCAGCTACAGATTTGGCGGTTTTTAAGTGGCGCCAATCTACACTTAAAATTTGTGTGACAAATCATGAAATAGGTAAAACACTTTATTTAAAATCAAAACACTTTCAAAATTCAAAACACTTTATTTAAAAACAAAGTAGTCAGTCAGATTTAGGTGGAAATTGGGCCGATATAGAGTTTAACATAGATTCAAAACAGTCTCTATTTTGGCGCATTGGCAGCTTTTTATTGGCGCATTAGAGCAACTTTTGCTGCGGTGGAGTTAATACGTAAGTACCATTTTAAATTATGTAACTTTTTAAAATATAGCTTAGAAGTTCATTTTAAGGAAATTTCTATGATATTTGTAGGCAAAATATATCCTTAAAAATTAATGCATATTTAGCTATATGTATACCTTATATATCTTATGTTAATGTATATTTAATTTAAATTATGTTTCGATACTTTTCTATTAAGAGGACTTGGCATCGGTTGTAACTTTGAGCCAAATCGCCAGTGCTGTAATCTATTCACATCGCCAACTGTGCTTCTTTATACACTGGTGTGCAAAACTTAAGCAAAACTCCTGAGGATGTAAGCGTGCTGCAATGTGTCTCCCCAAAGCATCATACACATGTTCGATGGGATTTAAATCTGGGGAGTACGATGGCCAATCCATTCGAGTGATATATTCACTTTCCAGTAGCTCCTCAACGGTAAGAGTCCGAGGTGGCCGTGCATTGCCATCCATAAAAATGAAGTCCGAGCCAATGGCACTTTGGAACAGACGCACATGGGGAAAGAGTACCTCCTCACAATAGCGATCCCTGGTTACAGATCCTCTGTCGAAAGCGTAGAGCTCAGTTCGCCCGTTCAGCAAAATGCCTCCCCAGACAAGAACTCCAGAACCACCATAAAGGTGTGTTTCCTTGAGGTTACTGGAATAAAACCGGGTCCCGACCTCTCTCCAAATCAAAACGCGTCGAGAATCGCTTCTGGTACAGAACCGACTCTCATCCGTAAAGATGACACGAATCCATTCATCAGTTGTCCAGTTTTTGTGCTCTCTGCACCACTGTAAACGGTGGCGTCGGTGGACAACTTTCAAAGAGAGGCAGTGTTCAAGATGGCGGGCAAATAGGCCCAAAGACGTCTGGCCACAGTAAACCGCGACACTTGCCGCCCCGTTGCAGTACAGAGTTGCTGAGTTATGGGGCTTGCTGACTGCTGTCAGCCTCTTTTCGACTGCAGGACAATATATCTGTCATCCCCTGCAGTAGTCTTCCTCGGGCGGCCACCACCAACCTTTCTAACAGCTGTACGTGTGGTTTGGAAGCTTTCCAAGCGCGCGAAACGACACTTTTGTTGATTCCGAACTCTGCAGCTACACTGGTGACAGTACGCCCCTCCTCCAGCTTTCCGATCATTCTTCCACGTGTGAAGTCGTCCAGGTGATTACTTCTAGCCATATTCACGAACCGACTCGCTGGCACTTGCAGCGAATATGTTGAATTGCGTCTCCGTCCTTCCTTTTATTCTACCGTTGAGCTGATGATGTACCGATGTCACGCGTTTTGCGTACGCTCACGTCGCCTCCGATGTTTTGTTCCTGATATTTGCATACGCAGGACGTTTCTACTGACTTACGTGTTCATTGTACAGATCTCCAGAACTCCTTTTCTGCAATTTCATGGCTATCTGCTAAATTTTTACATTGTTTCTTAAGTTTTGCACACCGTATAACGTTATGATTGTCATTCTTTTGTTAAGTTAAAATTTGTGCCAATCAATATTTACCATTCTTATTTATTCGCGCCCGAAACTGGTAACAAGAAGCCTTCCACTGACCGGAAATTAAATATATTTTTTTTTTCAAAAACATTTTAAGATTATCAAAAGAAATTAATTATTATGATGAAATTTAAAAATTGGTCTCTAATTATTTAATTTTCAAAAAGAATGAATAAATTTTCTCTTACCTGTCACACGGGACGAATTCAATTCAATCATATTGAATCATTCCCCTCATCCTCAATAGAGGATTACAAAGAAATTGTATGCGTTATGACACTGTTTTATAGTTTTTGTAAAGACACTTTTCTGAACAGAAAACAGTATAATTAATATATATCTATATACGGAGCCAACGGCCATACCGTGGTGAATATACCGGTTCTCGTTATATCACCGAAGTCAAGCATCATTGGGCCCGGTCAGTATTTGGGTGGGTGACCACCTGGGAACACCGCGTGCCGTTGGCGTTCACAAATTTGGGACCTGAATGGCCGGGTGTCGAGCGCTCTGACGCTCGGTGCCACAGGTTTCGGGTTCGAATCCCGGCGGTGCCCTGGATGTTTGTAGTGGTTCGGAATCCACTTTAAGACGTAGGTCCCGGTCTCCTATGACAGTAAGAGCGTCACGGAGCCAAAGTCAGACTTCTACCTACGGGTGCTCCATCACAACAGAAGCTGCTTCCTTCCCCTTCAACCATGAGTACGTATGGTCTCGTGGGCTTGGCCAGCCAAGTGGGATAAGAAACAACAAACATATCTATATGCATGTATATTTTTTTTTCACTAAATTATCATACAATTAATGTATTGTATTGTGCATATCTAGCAATGAAATTTTAAGAAAACATTTCATGTGCTTTTTTTTAAATACTTTTTACTTATTACAGTATTAAGCTAATTTTATTATTTAAGTAAAATAAAAAATAAATAAATGAACAACATGCTAATATGAAATTATATCCTACATTAGTTACAACGCATAATCAGTTAGCTCTTTTTTTTTTTATTTTGTGTGCTTTATTCACGTGGTACAACTTCCTGCCGAAGCTTTCATTTGAATGTACAACTCATACTTTTTTTTTAATTATACTTTCAATAAATAATTTGCCAATTAAAATTCACGCAAAAAAGTAGGTAACATGTAGTAATAAAAAAAAAAAAGGTTTTGAATTGCCTGTGCCAGTTACCTTTAAGCCTTGATTTGTCTTCTGTCATTTGATCCTTTTAAGTCCCATATCAGACAGATTTATTTCATTACTTTCTACATAAAGCAAACCAGCATTGGCCACCAAACAATAAGTTTACGATGAATACAATATTCGGCAAATTTGTTTGCTTAGTAGAAAAGTGTAACCATACAAAGCGATGTCGTCTCATAAGTGGGTTCATACAAATGAGCTACAGAGAGTAAAATCTGGATGTATGCACAGCGATGCACTCATTATTTGAGTGGAAACGGAAGTTTACTTCACTCTGAAGGTAAAGAAATACGCCTGTATAAGATAATTATTTAAATAGATTGTGAATTTCATCTTAATTGTAGCTTACCTGACCATTAATTGAATGATTTTCAGGAAAACATTCCATATGTATGGTACCCGTATACCAGTGCAGAGACTCACTATATCCACTGGGGAAGTGTTAACTGTTCAGTGCCTAGTTCCGTACCGATTTACATCGGATATGCCGCAACATCTTCCAAAGGATATGGCAACGGTGGAAACATCCTTTGCTTGAATGTTAAGCCCCAGTTTGAATCAAGAGAACCATATAAAAAAGGGGAAGCTGAGGTCTCCCGCATCAGTGGTATGACCTATGAAACCTTGAAGACATCCACTGGGTTCGCCTACTGTGCCTTATGCGAACTAGAGAACGCTACATCTGTTGTCACCATCACCGGTCGCACCGATTGTCCAAGCGAAATGAAGCTGGAATACAATGGTTTTTTGGCGACCAATAAGAAGGCACTGTCTGAGCTCGTCTGCATGGCTGGTAGGCCAGATGACAAGATAGTGGATTTGCACGCCAAGGAAGATCCGAAGGCTTCAAAGTTGGTTCCTGTTTGGATGGAGTGCGAAGAGTGCGAGGAAGAAGATGAAGAAGAAAAAGCAAAATATGTGAATTGCGCTGTCTGCTCCAGATAGATATCTAGAGGATGCACTCTGTTTTGAAATATTGTTATATTTGTTATATAATATTAAATGCTTCTTTCAAATTCACCTGGAAATTCAGCAATAAATTAAGTTTTGATATACAATAACAACCATGTGACTTATTTAATGCATGCGAATTATTATGTACATGTGCTTATTAACAAGAATGTGAATTATGGATGGTAAAAAAAATTAATGAGATGTAATTTTATTTATGGATTAATTTACTAATTTAATAAAATACATATATGAAATGAAATAAAGGTTTATAATTAATTTGCTCTGAATTTGGTTTTTATTATTAAATTAAGTTTTGATATACAATAACAAGCATGTGACTTATTTAATGCATGTGAATTATTATGTGCATGTGCTTATTAACAAGCATGTAAATTATGGACGGTAAAAAAAAATTAATGAGATATAATTTTATTTATAGATTAAGTTGCTAATTTAATAAAATACATATACGAAATGAAATAAAGGTTTATAATTAATTTGCTCTGAATTTTGTTTTTATTATTAAATAAAGTTTTGATATACAGTAACAAGCATGTGACTTATTGTTAATTATGGACGGTAAAAAATAATTAATGATATGTAATTTTATTTATGGATTAATTTATTAATTTAATAAAATACATGAAATGAAATAAAGATTTTGATTAAATTACTCTGAATTTGGTTTTTATTATTAAATTAAGTTTAGATATACAATAACAAGCATGTGACTTATTTAATGCATGTGAATTATTATGCATGTGCTTATTAACAAGCATGTGAATTATGGAAGGTAAAAAAATTAATGAGATGTAATTTATTTATGGATTAAGTTGCTAATTTAATAAAATACATATTTGAAATGAAATAAAGATTTATAATTAATTTGCTCTGAATTTGGTTTTTATTATTAAATTAAGTTTCGATATACAGTAACAAGCATTTGACTTATTGTTAATTATGGACGGTAAAAAAATTAATACGATGTAATTTTATTTATGGATTAAGTTATTAATTTAATAAAATACATATATGAAATGAAATAAAGGTTTATAATTAATTTGCTGTGAATTTGATTTTTATTATTAAATTAGGTTTTGATATACAATAACAAGCATGTTACTTACTGTTAAATGTGGACGGTAAAAAAAATTAATGAGATGTAATTTTATTTATGGATTAAGTTGCTAATTTAATAAAATACATATATGAAATGAAACAAACATTTTTAATTAATTTGCTCTGAATTTTTTTTTATTATATAAGATACGTAATACAGGGTAATATTATAAGAAGAACATATAAATCCAACATATTTATCTTTAGCATGCACTAAAATGTTTGAAAATCTATTTCTGGGAGAGCAAAAAGGTATATGAATATATGATTTATTTGTACAAATATCTTATAAGAAACTAGCAGAACCCGGCGAAAAAAAAATACCTCGTAGAAAATTATCCATTATTATCCATGTACCAATATATGTGCATACTAATATTCATGGATATCGTTTGAACGTTATATAAGATGAAATACTGCAGCCCCCTCTGGTGGGAAGTACAATAAAGCGGAAAGCACGAGCAGATTTTCCATACTCGAATACATATTATTACCAATTTTCATAGCGATTGGTTGAACGATATAGAAGTTGATATACTGCAGCAGCATCTGGTGGCGACTTTCAACAGAGGGGAAACATTTTCCATGTTTTGTCAAACACACACACAAAAAAAATTCATTAAAATCGGTCAAGCCGTTTAGGAGGAATAAAGTGACAAACAAACTTACAAAGGAATTATATCGATTGCAGCGCCTTCTACCGAGTCCCATTATCAATCTAAACTATCCAGGGTCCCACTCAAACACATACACAAAATTACATCAAAATCGATCTAGCCGTTTAGGAGGAGTTCAGTGACAAACATATGTAAAGAAGAATAATATATATAAAAATTACAGCTTTAATCTAACTATTCCTTAAGAAATAATATTTCCATTTAAATAAATCTGTTTTTCAATATAAATTTAAATTGTCGTGACAATGTGACAATTTGTTTTTCTTATTTAGTTGAATTTATTAAAAACTTAACTTTACTCATATTTAACCAAATTTATAATTGCATAGATAATGTGTATTTTTTTCCAATTTGTAAAATTTAAAAAAAGTTTCATTAAAATATAATAAAATAATAAAAGTTGAACAAGTTTTGTGTAATACTACAACTTTATTACACGGAATATATTTAATTTGAATATTTTTTGATTTGTTAAATTAAAAAAATATATATATTAAAATACTATAAAATACTTTACATACCATAAAAAATATTATTAAATACTATGCATAATATAAAATATACACTATAAAATACTATACATAACTTAAAATACATTAATGTACATTATTGAAATACATAACACATAACTCGTATATATCCGATGGATATACATAAATGGAATTCATTTTGTGCAGTGTTACAATTTTACATTTGTAAGATACTGAGTTAACAAAAGGCTAATCACAAAACTATTGCATGTTACACCATAAGACAATTTACAATAATTTCAATATATTTAACAATTGATTAATGAAAAACGAATTGTATAAAAATCTAACAAGCCGGTCAGGTAGAATGGTTCATTATTTATAACTTGTTTTTCAGTCACAAAGGAAACAAACTTATTCTGTTGCATCACAAAGGAAGTTTTTCTAAATTGAGCTGAATAGTAGATGTCTTTGCTCCAGGCATACAAAGTTCGAATGGGTAGAATACATTAAAGAAATTATTAAAATACATAAAGTGTAATTAGAACAATTTTTGTGTGCAATGTTACAAATTTACATTTGTAAGATAGTGAGTCGACAATAGGGTAATCACAAAACTACAGCGCTTTACACCATAAGACAATTTACATTAGTTGTATTAGACTTCCAATGGATTCATGAAAGAGACAAATTGCATAAAAATTTAACAAGCCAGTCAGGTAGAATTGTTCATTATTTGTAAATTGTTTTTCATTCACAAAGGAAGCAAACTATTCTGTTGCATCACAAAGGAAGTTTTTCGAAATTGAACTGAATAATAGATGTGCTCCAGGCATACAAAGTTTGAATGGGTAGAATAAATTAAAGAAATTATTAAAATACATAAAGGGTAATTAGGACTTTTTTTGTGTGCAATGTTACAAATTTACATTTGTAAGATAGTGAGTCGACAATAGGGTAACCACAAAACTATAGTCTGTTACACCATAAGACAATTTACATTAGTTGTATTAGACTTGCAATGGATTCATGAATAAGACGAATTGTATAAAAATCTAACAAGCCAGTCAGGTAGAATCGTTCATTATTTATAAATTGTTTTTCAGTCACAAAGGAAGCAAACTATTCTGTTGCATCACAAAGGAAGTTTTTCGCAATTGAACTGAATAATAGATGTCTCTACTCCAGGCATACAATATTTGAATGGGTAGAAAACATTAAACAAATTATTAAAATACATAAATAGTAATTAGAACAATTTTTGTGTGCAATGTTACAAATTTACATTTGTAAGATAGTGAGTCGACAATAGGGTAATCACAAAACTACAGCGCTTTACACCATAAGACAATTTACATTAGTTGTATTAGACTTGCAATGGATTCATGAATAAGACGAATTGTATAAAAATCTAACAAGCCAGTCAGGTAGAATCGTTCATTATTTATAAATTGTTTTTCAGTCACAAAGGAAGCAAACTATTCTGTTGCATCACAAAGGAAGTTTTTCGAAATTGAACTGAATAATAGATGTCTCTGCTCCAGGCATACAAAGTTTGAATGGGTAGAATACATTAAAGAAATTATTAAAATACATAAAGTGTAATTAGAACAATTTTTGTGTGCAATGTTACAAATTTACATTTGTAAGATAGTGAATCGACAATAGGGTAACCACAAATTTATAGCACGTTACACCATCAGACAATTTACATTAGTTGTATTAGACTTGCAATGAATTCATGGATAAGATGAATTGTATAAAAATCTAATAAGCCAGTCAGGTAGAATCGTTCATTATTTATAAATTATTTTTTCAGTCACAAAGGAAGCAAACTATTCTGTTGCATCACAAAGGAAGTTTTTCGAAATTGAACTGAATAATAGATGTCTCTGCTCCAGGCATACAAAGTTTGAATGGGTAGAATACATTAAAGAAATTATTAAAATACATAAAGTGTAATTAGAACAATTTTGTGTGCAATGTTGCAAATTTACATTTATAAGAAAGTGAGTCGACAATAGGGTAATCACAAAACTACAGCGCTTTACACCATAAGACAATTTACATTAGTTGAATTAGACTTGCAATGGATTCATGAATAAGATGAATTGTATAAAAATCTAACAAGCCAGTCAGGTAGAATCGTTCATTATTTATCAATTATTTTTTAGTCACAAAGGAAACAAACTTATTCTGTTGTATCACAAAGGAAGTTTTTCGAAATTGAACTGAATAATAGAGGTCTCTGCTCCAGGCATACAAAGTTTGAATGGGTAGAATACATTAAAGAAATAATTAAAATACATAATTTGTAATTTGTGTGCAATGTTGCAAATTTACATTTATAAGAAAGTGAGTCGACAATAGGGTAATCACAAAACTACAGCGCTTTACACCATAAGACAATTTACATTAGTTGAATTAGACTTGCAATGTATTCATGAAAGAGACGAATTGCATAAAAATCTAACAAGCCAGTCAGGTAGAATCGTTCATTATTTATAATTTGTTTTTCAGTCACAAAGGAAGCAAACTATTCTGTTGCATCACAATGGAAGTTTTTCTCAATTGAACTGAATAATATATGTCTCTGCTCCAGGCATACAAAGTCTGAATGGGTAGAATACATTAAAGAAATTATTAAAATACATAAAGTGTAATTAGAACAATTTTTGTGTGCAATGTTACAAATTTACATTTGTAAGATAGTGAATCGACAATAGGGTAACCACAAATTTATAGCACGTTACACCATCAGACAATTTACATTAGTTGTATTAGACTTGCAATGAATTCATGGATAAGACGTATTGTATAAAAATCTGATAAGCCAGTCAGATAGAAACGTTCATTATTTATAAATTGTTTTTCAGTCACAAAGGAAGCAAACTATTATGTTGCATCACAATGGAAGTTTTTCTAAATTGAACTGAATAATAAATGTCTCTGCTCCAGGCATACAAAGTTTCAATGGGTAGAATACATTAAAGAAATTATAAAAATACATAAAGTGTAATTAGAACAATTTTTGTGTGCAATGTTACAAATTTACATTTGTAAGATAGTGAATCGACAATAGGGTAACCACAAATTTATAGCACGTTACACCATCAGACAATTTACATTAGTTGTATTAGACTTGCAATGAATTCATGGATAAGACGTATTGTATAAAAATCTGATAAGCCAGTCAGATAGAAACGTTCATTATTTATAAATTGTTTTTCAGTCACAAAGGAAGCAAACTATTCAGTTGCATCACAAAGGAAGTTTTTCTAAATTGAACTGAATAATAGATGTAGTGCTCCAGGCATACAAAGTTTCAATGGGTAGAATACATTAAAGAAATTATAAAAATACATAAAGTGTAATTAGAACAATTTTTGTGTGCAATGTTACAAATTTACATTTGTAAGATAGTGAATCGACAATAGGGTAACCACAAATTTATAGCACGTTACACCATCAGACAATTTACATTAGTTGTATTAGACTTGCAATGAATTCATGGATAAGACGTATTGTATAAAAATCTGATAAGCCAGTTAGATAGAAACGTTCATTATTTATAAATTGTTTTTCAGTCACAAAGGAAGCAAACTATTCAGTTGCATCACAAAGGAAGTTTTTCTAAATTGAACTGAATAATAGATGTAGTGCTCCAGGCATACAAACTTTCAATGGGTAGAATACATTAAAGAAATTATAAAAATACATAAAGTGTAATTAGAACAATTTTTGTGTGCAATGTTACAAATTTACATTTGTAAGATAGTGAATCGACAATAGGGTAACCACAAATTTATAGCACGTTACACCATCAGACAATTTACATTAGTTGTATTAGACTTGCAATGAATTCATGGATAAGACGTATTGTATAAAAATCTGATAAGCCAGTCAGATAGAAACGTTCATTATTTATAAATTGTTTTTCAGTCACAAAGGAAGCAAACTATTCAGTTGCATCACAAAGGAAGTTTTTCTAAATTGAACTGAATAATAGATGTAGTGCTCCCAGCATACAAAGTTTGAATGGGTAGAATACATTAAAGAAATTATTAAAATACATAAAGGGTAATTAGGACTATTTTTGTGTGCAATGTTACAAATTTACATTTGTAAGATAGTGAGTCGACAATAGGGTAACCACAAAACTATAGCGCGTTACACGATAAGAGAGTTTACATTAGTTGTATTAGACTTGCAATGGATTCATGAATAAGACAAATTGTATAAAAATCTAACAAGCCAGTCATGTAGAATCGTTCATCGTTATTTATAAATTGTTTTTCAGTCACAAAGAAAACAAACTATTCTGTTGCATCACAAAGGAAGTTTTTCTAAATTGAACTGAATAATGATGTCTCTGCTCCAGGCATAATAATTTCTGATAAATATTATGCCTATGCGAAATGGATATGCGAAATATATGCGAAAGCTATTGGATATGCGAAAGCTCTGTTGATAGTGGGTGCATCGCAGAGCTCATAATCAACAAAAAAAAAACCCAACGAATTGAGGATTCTAAGCAGTGTTTGATGCTGTTCAATCGTAATAAACCCGAATTTTTGTGTCGATATGTGACAATGGATGAAACATTTCTCCAACATTTCACACCGGAGTCCAATCAACAGTCAGCCGAATGGACTGCACGTGATGAACATTAAAAATGCTATAACTCACATACCAATAGTGCAACACTTGTCAAATTTATACACGTGTCTTTTGTAGGTTAGGACTAACTAAAAATCGTATGGATTTAATACTAGTAGCGCCATCTATGTATCAGTCCACCTGTTATTTAAAGCGTTTTCCGTGATTATATTGTTCGAGGTTCGAATTGCCTACCAATTCAAATTTTTGCAGTTACCCTTACAATTTGTATTGATAGCCAATGACATTCCTTTAAAGTCTGTCAGTGAGTTGTACTAGGAAAATATAAGTAAAACACGAAACCCACCAATATCGTAGGAAAAAAAAAAAAAAAAAAAACAGCATCAGATCAAACCTGATGATTTTTATGACAAAACAAAACATTAACAAGAAATATTCTTGACACATCAGAATTTTTGCTCATCAAAAATCATCATATTCCTATTATCATAAAATCTAAGCTAAAGCTGAAATTAGATATTTACAAACAAGCAGACCTTAGACCAGCACAAAAAAAGCTGCTTTACAATTTTTGTAAAATCTGACCACTCAGATTTGATAAGTTTTCTGATAACTTCAGCAAACAATGTAACATGAACTGGTTGAGCAAACGATCTCATGTTTATCGAATGAAAAAAATATCGTCTGACATATTCTGGAAATGAAAACCTTTTTTTAAAGTTATCAAAATTGAATCTCAACCTCTTAAAGGTCAACTGACCATACAGTTTGCTGAGCGGCAGTGAATGTTTTAGGGTTGACCAGGTCGCTATAGGTATTTTTCTCTGATTTATAATAAGGTAAGATAAAGTTTTATACTGAGTATAATGCTGCTAACTTTTTATGGTACACATGTATATATATATATATCACTATTTAAATAATAATAATAAAATTTCAATTGCTTTAAAGCTATTATTCTTTGTAATCATTAAAATTAAATTTTTTTGGCAAACGAAAGTATATTAAAAAATATCGTTTGTAATCCTTTATAAGTTTCAATTTTATAGAAATAAATCATTTTATATCGTTTTATACGATCGTATGTATAGTATAGATTTGTTTATAAAATTATTATTGAAATTATTCACTATCGGTATTTTTCTCTGATTTATAATAAGGTAGTATAAAATTTTATGCTGGATAGAATGATGCTAACTTTTTATGAAATACATATGTATATATGTACATTTATATATATATATAAATATATACCTACATTATATGATTACTTAAATAATAAACAAAGATTTAAAACTATTATCGTTTGTAATCATTAAAACTAATTTTTTTTTGGCAAACAAATTTATACTTAAAAATATCGTTTGTAATAGTTTATATGTAATCATTTTATATTGTTTAATAAAAATAAATCATTTTTTAAACCATTTTATGTCGCTTTAAAAAATAAATCTGTTTTAAATCAATTTATATCGTTTTACAAAAATAAATCATTTTTTAAATAAATTATTTTTTTTATATAAATCATTTTTTAAATCTTTTTTTAAAAAAAAAAAATAAAAAATCATTTTATATCGTTTTATAAAAATAATTTAAAAAAACAACATTTTATATCGTTTTATAAAAATAATTTTTTTTAATCATTTTATATCGCTTCAAAAAATAAATAATTTTTTAAATCGTTTTATAAAATAAAATGATTTTTTAAAACATTTCATATGATTTTATAAAAATAAATCCTTTTTTAAATCATTTTATACTGCTTTATAAAAATAAATTTTTTTTAAAAAACAATTTTGTATCGTTTTATAAAAAAAAAATTTTTTTAAATTATTTTGTATTGTTTTATAAAAATAAATTATTTTTTAATTCATTTTATATTGTTTTATAAAAATAAATCATATATAGTTAATCTTTTTATATCATTTTATAAAAATAAATCATTTTGTATTGTTTTATAAAAATAAATCATTTTTTAAATCTTTTTATATCGTGTTATAAAAATAATTTTTTAAAAATCATTTTATATCGTTTCATAAACATAATTTTTTTTTTTAAAATCATTTTATATTGTTTTATAAAAATAATTTTTTTTAAAATCATTTTATATCATTTCAAAAAATAAATAATTTTTTAAATCATTTCAAATCGTTTCATAAAAATAAATAATTTTTTAAGTCGTTTTATATAGTTTTATAAAATTAAATGATTTTTTTTAAACATTTCATGTGATTTTATAAAAATAAATAATTTTTTAAATCATTTTATATTGTTCTATAAAAATAATTTTTTTAAAAATTATTTTGTATCGTTTTATAAAAATAATTTTTTTAAGAAAATTATTTTATATCGTTTTATAAATCCTCATGTTAAATAATAAATCATTTTATATCTTTTAATAAGATCGTATTTATCGAATGTAATCTCTTTTAAAATATAGTTAATCTTTTGTGAACAAAATTAAATTTTAATTAGGGATTAATAAAAATATTATTACTGATATTACCATTTTGTTTTATGTATGGTTATATGAATTGATGTATAATCAACTAAATTAATAAAATTATTTGAAGATTTTATAAATTACTATATCCATATCTATTTTATTTATAAACTAAGTAATATTAATCTTGACAGTCTTTATGCAAATAAATTATAAATATTAAAAAAAGTAGTTACAATTGAGAAAACAAGTTTTTGTTGGGAAATGACGTTGTTCTTTGATTTTATTATTAAATAAATTCATTAGGTTTAATAGAATTAGAAAAAACAAGAGTCATTTCTACAATGACTCAAATAAAAGTATTTACAAAATTGGATAAGATTTAAAATGTGACTTGAAGTAAACTGATATGCATAAATTTTTTAAGCTTTGACAAAAATTATTTAAAATACGTATATATTATTGCTGAAACTGTTATGTAATTAAATAATAAATGCTTATTAACAATGAATTGAATCTGAAATGATTATGAAGTTCATTTTTCTGTCAGAATTTTTTGAAAATTTTAATTAATGAAATTATTCAATCAAATTTATGAAAATAAATAATGGTTATTTTAAAAGAACACTAATTATTTTAAAAACACAATACTTGTTTTAATAATAAACAATACATATTGTAAATACTGTTCTTTTAAAATAATTATTGTTTATTGTTATAAATTTGATTAAACAAAAACAATACTTATTATTAATGTTGATAAAAATGTAAAAAAAAAAAAAAAAAACCTGTTAGCCTTATGAATTTTTTTTATTTAAAATATTTTAAACCTTTTTTTGTTAAATGTTCTCTCATTTTTAATAATTATCTGAAGACATCTATGTATTATATTCGTATTATGTCAGCGAACGTAAAATATTTGAACTCATATTTTGATTCAAAAGTAGTTCTAACTATTCATATTTATAACATAATCAAATGAAAACTGCTTTTTAAATCATAATGGTAGGATATCATTTAAATTGTTTTGAAACCTGGACTAAAATTTGAATCTATTCCGAATTTATATTGGAACTAAACTGACTGTTTTAACTGAGTTGAGATTAATTCTAAAATGATATAACAGTTTCTATAATACAAATAGAGAACTGAAAGAGTTTTTGATAGAAGTTTCAACCAGATTTATACAAACAGTTGTAAAAGTCTGTTTACAACTATTTGTTACTTAAATTACAAAACTTCATTATAATTTTATAACGAAACTTTATAATTTAAGTTGTTTTCAAGTTGAACTAAAACTAAAATCTTTTCTGAATCTATATTCTATTTTGCTATTTAACTATTCCGATAACTATTCTATATTTAACTGTTCCGCCAAAATAAGCTTTATATTATAGAAATGAGTTCTAAAATTCTATTGGAGATTTAAAAATTGGTTTATAGTAATGAACAAGTTCTGAAAAATACTTCAGATATGTGCATGGAAAATTTACAAATACAACTTAACAGGCAGGCTGAAAAGTTCATAGGATGACACATAGATGGTGCTATTAATATTAAATTCATATGATTTTTAGTTAGCCCTAACCTTCACAAGACACATGCATACATTTGACAGCTGTTGCACTGTTAGTATGTGAGTTATAGCATTTTTAGTGTTCATCACATGCAGTCCACTCGCCTGACTGTCGATTGGACTCCGGTGTGAAATGATGGAGCCATGTTTCATCGATTGTCACATATCGACTCAAAAATTCGGGTTTATTACGATTGAACAGCTCCAAACACTGCTTAGAATCAACAATTCGTTGTTGTATTTGGGCGATCGATTGTGAGCTCGCGCGGCACCCACTTTGAACAGAACTTTCGAAAATCCAAATATTCATTCACGATACGTTCAACAAGTTCCTTTGATATCTTTAGGGTCTCAGCTATCTCAATCAACTTCACTTTACGGTTATCAGAAATTATTTTGTGGACTTTTTTGATGTTTTCTTCGGAACAGCATCTTTGGGGCCTCATTTCGCCTCGTCTAAATATAGCAAACCACTTCTCTACGGTTTATTTTCCTGGTGCAAAGTTCGAATAATGTTTATCAAGCCAAGCCTTCGCTTCAATAGTGTTTTTTTTGTCAAAAGGCAATGCTTTTTATTCATTTTTTCAAAAGTTGCTTCACTAAAAATGCTATAACTCACATACTAATAGTGCAACGGCTGTCAAATTTATACACTTGTCTTTTGAAGCTTAGGAATAACTAAAAATCATATTTATTGAATACTAGTAGCGCTATCTATGTGTCAGCCTATGAACTTGTCAACCCACCTATTACATAATGTATTTGTGGAAAAATATCTCAGATTAAAATGAACAATACAAAAATTCGAAAATGTCTGATTATCAAGAAAAATTATAAAAGTTATATTTCAAACTTAGTTGGTCAAATAATTTTTGAAACGCGTTAAAAAGTTGTATATGAAACATGTTTATTCTCAATTTAAATGATGTGGATTGATAAAAGAAATTAGTTGGTTTAATGTTTTTAACATTGTATTAATCTACATTTAAATAGTAAAAGAATTTTTATCTACAGTAAACTAATCTACATTCAACTTAAAAAAGAGTATGGATCTACAGTAAGCTATTCTACATATAATTTATAAAAGAATATTAATCTGCAGTAAATTATAAAGGGACATTAATCTACAGTAAACTAATTTGCATTTAAAATATATATAGACCTGAATCTACATTAAGATAATCTACACAAAAAATTATAAAAGAATCTACAGTACTATTAATCTATAGTAAATTAATCTACATTCATTTAAAAAAGGAATGAATCTACATTAAAGTGATTTACATATAAATTATAAAGGAATATTAATTTGCAGCAAATTAGTCTACATTTAAATTATAAAGTAACATTAATCTACAGTAAACTAATCTACATTTAAATTATAAAGAAACATTAATCTACAGTAAACTAATCTTCATTTAAATTATAAAGAAACATTAATCTACAGTAAAATCTCCATTTAAATTATAAAGAGACTTAATCTACAGTAAACTAAACTATATTTAAATTTTAAAGGAAAATTAATCTACAGTAAACTAATGTTCATTTAAATTATAAAGAAACATTAATCTACAGTAAACTAATCTTCATTTAAATTATAAAGAAACATTAATCTACAGTAAACTAATCTTCATTTAAATTATAAAGAAACACTAATATACAGTAAACTAATCTCCATTTAAATAATAAAGAGACATTAATCTACAGTAAACTAAACTACATTTAAATTTTAAAGAAACATTAATCTACAGTAAAGTAATCTTCATTTAAACACAGCTCAAATGATTCTCCCATTTCCGCTTTTGGGAATGTAGAAAAAAACTTATATTTAAATTAACAGAAATTATAAGAGAACTGTCTGTTTCAAAATGTCCTCTAAATTTGTACTTGCCCTTCAACTCTGCTTTTGAATTTTAATATAACTTATGAGTTTTGAATAGAGGGAATTGTCTAATCAAAATCCAGTCAATATTTAAAATCAAAAAATGTCGAAAATTATTTATTACTTAATTTAAAATGTAAAATATTAATTTTATTTAAAAATTCAAACAAAAGCAGGATTGAACTTTGACCATCTAATTGATTAGTAACCATGTTATTACTCTCACTGAATCACCGCTATTCATATGAGAAAATTTACTACTTGGTGTCACAGAATTGACTGTCTTGAAGCAATTTGTAGAGGTGGACACCCTTTAGATTTGCTACTTGCCTACAGAGTCAAATTGAAGAACTGAATTTTACAAGTCATGCTACTCAGTTTTTAGTTTAGAACCTAATGGACTATTTAAGACGATTAGTGAGATAGATTGGTTTTCTTATTGTCCTTCAAATATTAGCTTTAAAATATGTATACATATTTTTTGACATCTGTTGTTGTTGTTGCTCATCCCCTTGATTTAGAATCCTAAACCAAGTCCAGTAGATCATGCTGCATCAATAGAATCGTAAACGGTCCTCCCCCATTCAACAGTTGCCTCAAGGAGCCACCAATACAATCGACGAGTTGAGAGGGAGTCGCGATGGCCGAACAATGACAATGTCTTCTCATCTCCATTGAAGGTCAAACTTTTAGTTTGGCCAGTCCATAGTCTAGCTAAAGCCGTTTGAGCAGATCTAGGACAGGAGCACTGCAAGGATATACCAGGATATTTAGCGGCGTACGATGCATGAATTGGTGAAGCGACCGTTCCCAAGCGGTGAAGAGGCAAGCGACCAAATTTTTCGACTCTGGCTAAAGTCATGGAATGAACCTCTGACGCTAACAGTTGGATGAAGAAGCTTTGGGAAGTTAAAATCTTGAATGCCAACGGCGCGCGGTGTTCCCAGATGGTCATCCTACCAAGTACTAACCGCGCCCAATGATGCTTGACTTCGGTGATCGAATGAGAACCGGTATATTCAGCAATTTTTTGACATCTACTTATAATTTATTAGGGGTCCTATTATTACCCTATTGTATAATGAATTTAAAATCATTAGTATATACATGAATTTACAAAAAATATTTTACTACATGTGTGTTTCAGAGTCTAATGCAAATATGTGTTACATATTTGTTAATGAAATTTCATGCAAGTAATTAAAATCAGACATCTTTTATTACAGGCTTGAATTATCACGACGATGATTATCCCCGTCGTCGCAGGGGCCATCCTTGGGTTGGCTTTCGACATGAATTCAGTGAAACCTGGCTCAAAGTACATATTCGATCCTCCTGATATCGAAAAAAATATGCAGGTAACGTCAAAAATGATTTTTATATTATATTTCATATTCGTTTCTTAGGGCACAAATATGATTTCCAAAAGTTAGATCTGGGTATAACTCGGCTGTGCCTTAAGAAGCTGATTCTACTAGTTCACATTCAACCATTTTGCTACTAATTATTATAGCACATTAGATACTAATTATTCATTCCCTCAAAGATTCATCATTGTAATTCTTCCAAAAAGAAATGCATTTCATAGTCCATAAATTAAAGACGAGCTAACATTAAACCATTTTGCTACTTATGAGTATTCTAGCACATTTTCATTCTCCCAAAGATTCATCATTATAATTCTTCAGATATGCATTCACAGTATAGGAATTATAGAAGAGCTCACATTCAACCATTTTGCAGGTTAAGATTATGCTAGTGCATTTTCATTCTCCCAAAGATTCATCATTGCAATTCTTGAGATATGCATTCACAGTATAGGAATTATAGAAGAGCTCACATTCAACCATTTTGCAGGTTAAGATGATGCTAGTGCATTTTCATTCTCCCAAAGATTCATCATTGTAATTCTTGAGATATGCATTCACAGTATAGGAATTATAGAAGAGCTCACATTCAACCATTTTGCAGGTTAAGATGATGCTAGTGCATTTTCATTCTCCCAAAGATTCATCATTGTAATTCTTGAGATATGCATTCACAGTATAGGAATTATAGAAGAGCTCACATTCAACCATTTTGCAGGTTAAGATGATGCTAGTGCATTTTCATTCTCCCAAAGATTCATCATTGCAATTCTTGAGATATGCATTCACAGTATAGGAATTATAGAAGAGCTCACATTCAACCATTTTGCAGGTTAAGATGATGCTAGTGCATTTTCATTCTCCCAAAGATTCATCATTGCAATTCTTGAGATATGCATTCACAGTATAGGAATTATAGAAGAGCTCACATTCAACCATTTTGCAGGTTAAGATGATGCTAGTGCATTTTCATTCTCCCAAAGATTCATCATTGCAATTCTTGAGATATGCATTCACAGTATAGGAATTATAGAAGAGCTCACATTCAACCATTTTGCAGGTTAAGATGATGCTAGTGCATTTTCATTCTCCCAAAGATTCATCATTGTAATTCTTGAAATATGCATTCACAGTATAGGAATTATAGAAGAGCTCACATTCAACCATTTTGCAGGTTAAGATTATGCTAGTGCATTTTAATTCTCCCAAAGATTCATCATTGTAATTCTTGAGATATGCATTCACAGTATAGGAATTATAGAAGAGCTCACATTCAACCATTTTGCAGGTTAAGATTATGCTAGTGCATTTTCATTCTCCCAAAGATTCATCATTGCAATTCTTGAGATATGCATTCACAGTATAGGAATTATAGAAGAGCTCACATTCAACCATTTTGCAGGTTAAGATGATGCTAGTGCATTTTCATTCTCCCAAAGATTCATCGTTGTAATTCTTGAGATATGCATTCACAGTATAGGAATTATAGAAGAGCTCACATTCAACCATTTTGCAGGTTAAGATGATGCTAGTGCATTTTCATTCTCCCAAAGATTCATCGTTGTAATTCTTGAGATATGCATTCACAGTATAGGAATTATAGAAGAGCTCACATTCAACCATTTTGCAGGTTAAGATGATGCTAGTGCATTTTCATTCTCCCAAAGATTCATCATTGTAATTCTTGAGATATGCATTCACAGTATAGGAATTATAGAAGAGCTCACATTCAACCATTTTGCAGGTTAAGATTATGCTAGTGCATTTTCATTCTCCCAAAGATTCAGCATTGTAATTCTTCAGATGGAAATACGTTTCACAGTCTATGAATTATAGAAATGCTCTCATTAAACCATTTTGTTACTTAAGAATATTCTAGCACATTTTCATTGTGCCAAACATTCATCATTGTAAATATTCTGATAAAAATACGTTTCACAATCTATGAATTATAGAAATGCTCTCATTAAACCATTTTGCAAGTTAAGATTATTCTAGTGCATTTTCATTCTCCCAAAGATTAATCAGATTGTATTTTTTCAGATAAATTATGTCTATTAAAACAAGACTATCTCAAAATTTCACTATGAAGTTTTGTTGCGGTTTATTTTTCAGTTACCTGCAGAAATTACAGACACTTTTAAGAGTTGTTTACGGACGACTTTAATGACATTAATGATATTAATGAATTATTTATCTAATGACTTGAAGCTGCAGCAAATTCCGTAATTTACAGATATACTGATGTAGCATTTACTTTTTACATATACTGCATGAATATTATGAAAATGTACTTATTTCTGGTTTTGTAATCACAATACTAGTTTGAGAATACAGTGCATACCAAGAAATAAATGAGACCCATTAAATATGAACTTCAATTACGATTTCATTTGTCAATTAATATTATAAACTCTAAGCACATTTATAAAGAACTTTTAATGGTACAAAATGCTTTTTTGATTGTACGAAATCTGTATAAGAAGACTAATGAAAAAAAAATAGAAAAGAAAGTTTCAAGTTGACTTAAAACCCTCAGAGTAGGGAAGCTGTTGATGGGATTAAAGTGTTTATGATTTTATTCGATAACATCAATTATATGATCGTGAGAAAGAACAATACTTTTGGAAGGCTTTAGATACAGTTATTGTATTTAGCTCCATATTGTAAGAAACGTGAAGACATCTCTCAACCAGCCCATTTATAGATGCAAAATTCGTTAAAAAATCTTCTAATTCGTATAAAGTTCGTATATTCGTATAATTAGTATAAAGCATTCTACTTCTTAAATCAAACTCGAAAATCATTTTTCCGCCAATTAACGTTGTCTACCACTAAGCTACGTATTGGGAATATAACAAACTACTTTATTATATTTATTGCCAACTATATGGAAGCCACTAATTTTATCTTAGGGGATCATTATCTTTGGAGACATAAAGCAAATGAGACCAAAATTTTGAACATTGTCGAAGGCTTAAAATTAAAAACAATATTCCAGAAAACCAAGGAAGAAATACAGTTTTTAGTAAAGAGAACAAAGGTAAATGTATTTAAGAAACTTAAATAAAATATGATACTTTTTACTTTAGCTCATGCCCGACTTCGAAATTTCTATACCTCTCTCTGATATTAACTACTACATTTCAGAGTTTAATAATTTTCTAATTTTTTTACAATTAAAAGAACGCGGTAATACAATTACTAACAGTTCTATAACACAACAATATAATCACTAAAGTATAAGGAAAAACAAGAATATAATTCATGGCTCAGTGGCAACGTGCACCACTGGTGAGCATTAGGCCTGATGGTCAATCCACTGGCGGCATTGTTGTAGACACTGTTTCAAAAAAACGAGAGGCTCGATAGTGATTGTGATGTTCAGCACCTTGCCTGGTTAGTCGGACTACCTGGTAGGAGTTTTCCGGGATTTCTCCCCTACGATGAGAAAATGCGGGTAGTTCCTACTAAAACTACTACCAGTAGTACTGGAAGCTACTGCCCTCTTCAACATCAACCTACGGGTGCTCCATCACAACAGATTTGGTTTGGTTTGTCGCTCTACGGTCATCTTGTGCACTCTTAAAGCTAAACAGACCAGGACATACAGTGTAACGTGGATTCCGAACCACTTACAAACATCCATGCCACCCCCAGGATTTGAACCTGAAGCCTGGGATACCAGAGGCCAGAGCGCTATCCACTTGGCCACCAGGCCGCCCATCACAACAGAAGCTTCAACCCTCTTCCCTCCATCCATGAGTAAACTTTTCATGATATGCCAGTCCGGTACTGAAGAAAACCGATGAATTGATACACAGAATGCAATTATTATAATACACTGAAGTGACAAAAGTCATGGGATAGCAATATGCAAATTTTCAGATGGCAGTAGCATCACGTAGAACAGGTATAAATGCGCAGTGCTTTCGCAGAGCTTTCATTTCTGTTCAAGTTATTCATGTGAAGAGGTTTTGACGTGATGATGACCGCACGACGGGAATTAAC
The DNA here is from genome assembly GCA_021605075.1 of Caerostris darwini. NCBI lineage: Eukaryota > Metazoa > Arthropoda > Arachnida > Araneae > Araneidae > Caerostris > Caerostris darwini. The sequence goes on from BPLQ01004441.1 coordinate 124,271, forward strand.
CGACTTTGAACGCGGAATGTTAGTTGGAGCTAGATGCATGGGTCATGCCATTTCGGAAATCGTTAGGGAATTCAACATTCCCAGATCCACTGTGTCAAGAGTGTGCCGAGAGTATGAAATTTCAGGCATAACATCCCACCATGGACAGCGCAGTGGTCGACCGCCTGCACTTAACGACCGAGACCGGCAACGTCTGCAAAGAGTCGTCAATTCTAACAGACAAGCAACACTGAGTCAAATAACCGCAGAAATCAATGTGGGACGTACAAGGGACTTGTCTGTTAGAACTGTGCGGAGAAAGTTGGCTTTCTTGGGCTATTCCAGCAGAAGACCGACTCGAATGCCTTTACTGACAGAAGACATCGCTTGCAGCGACTCTCGTGGGCACGTGAGCATATCGGTTGGTCCCTAGATGAATGGAAAACCGTGGCCTGGTCCGATGAGTCACGATTACAGTTGGTAAGAGCTGATGGTACGGTTCGAGTGTGGCGCAGAACCCACGAAGCCATGGACCCAAACTGTCAGCAAGGCACTGTTCAAGCTGGTGGTGGCTCCGTAATGGTGTGGGATGTTTTTCCATGGCATGGACTTGGTCCTCTTGTGCGACTGGACCGAACATTGACTGGAAATGCTTATGTTCAGCTACTTGGAGATCACTTTCAGCCATTCATGGACTTCATGTACCCAAACAACGATGGGATTTTTATGGATGACAATGCGCCATGTCACCGGGCCACAACTGTTCGCGATTGGTTTGGAGAACATTCTGGACAGTTCCAACGAATGATCTGGCCACCTAGATCGCCCGACATGATTCCCATCGAGCATTTATGGGACATCATCGAGAGGTCTGTTCGTGCCCAAAATCCTGCACCATCAACGCTTTCAAAATTATGGACGTCTATCGAGACAGCATGGCTCAATATTCCTGCAGAAGACTTCCAACGACTTGTTAAGTCCATGCCACGTCGAATTGCTGCACTTCGCCGGGCGAAAGGAGAGCCGACACCATATTAAAAGGTATCCCATGACTTTTGTCACTTTAGTGTATAATAGCACGTGATTACAATTACTGCGATACAGTTTTAGAACAAATAAATATTATGACATTATGCGCAAAAGCAAAAATTAAACGCAATCTGTTTTTGCTAGAAATTAAAAGCAAACTATAATGCCTTATTTACACAACTTTATACGATACTTTTCCTGAAACGTTAAAAGGAGATGTCACGAAATATCCATTACTGATTTAGTTTAGATTATTATCAATAAGTGATAATAATCCCTTTTTTCTGATAAGGATGCAATGATTGTGAATATTATCACTGCATTTGATCTAGCAATTAGCAATCTTGCAAATTCGTTACCACAGGTTTCAGGCTCGAGTATCGGTGGTATCATGGATGTCTACAGTAGTCCAGAATCCACTTTAAAACATAGATCCCGATCTAATACGACTGTGCAGAGCTGGCCGTAGGGCAGAATACCCTACATAATAATAAGAAAACATCTGCTATTTCGGAATCTAGCAGTAGGTAGACAGCCATTATCCAACATGGATTATAGTAATAGGGAGTTAGTAGTAGTAGTAGTAGTTCATTCTACAAGTAGATTCAGAACAGTATTAAAACCTAACAGAGTATCTGAAAATCTGAGATGAAATCTTTTCACGAGATCTCACAATTTGATCCTGTCTTACTACTAACTATGACAATAATTGATATTGTTCGTTCAGATGAAATCTTTTCACGAGATCTCACAATTTGATCCTGTCTTTCTAATAACTATAACAATAATTGATATTGTTCGTTCAGATGAAATCTTTTCACGAGATCTCACAATTTGATCCTGTCTTACCAATAACTATAACAATAATTGATATTATCCGTTCAGATGAAATCTTTTCACGAGATCAAACAATTTGATCCTGTCTTACTAATAACTATAACAATAACTGATATTGTTCGTTCAGATGAAATCTTTTCACGAGATCTCACAATTTTATCCTGTCTTACTACTAACTATAACAATAATTGATATTGTTCGTTCAGATGAAATCTTTTCACGAGATCTCACAATTTGATCCTGTCTTATCAATAACTATATCAATAATTGATATTGCTCGTTCAGATGAAATCTTTTCACGAGATCTCACAATTTGATCCTGTCTTATTAACAACTATAACAATAATTGATATTGTTCATTCAGATGAAATCTTTTCACGAGATCTCACAATTTGATCCTGTCTTACTAATAACTATAACAATAAATGATATTGTCGTTCAGATGAGATCTTTTCACGAGATCTCACAATTTTATCCTGTCTTACTAATAACTATAACAATAGTTGATATTGTTCGTTCAGTTGAAATCTTTTCACGAGATCTCACAATTTGATCCTGTCTTACCAATAACTATATCAATAATTGATATTGTTCGTTCAGATGAATTATTTTCACGAGATCTCACAATTTGATCCTGTCTTACTAATAACTATAACAATAACTGATATTGTTCGTTCAGATGAAATCTTTTCACGAGTTCTCACAATTTTATCCTGTCTTACTAATAACTATAACAATAATTGATATTGTTCGTTCAGATGAAATCTTTTCACGAGATCTCACAATTTGATCCTGTCTTACCAATAACTATAACAATAATTGATATTGTTCGTTCAGATGAAATATTTTCACGATTTCTCACAATTTGATCCTGTTTTACCAATAACTATAACAATAATTGATATTGTTCGTTCAGATGAAATCTTTTCACAAGATCTCACAATTTGATCCTGTCTTACTAACAACTATAACAATAATTGATATTGTTCGTTCAGATGAAATCTTTTCACGAGATCTAACAATTTGATCCTGTCTTACCAATAACTATAACAATAATTGATATTGTTCGTTCAGATGAAATATTTTCACGAGATCTCACAATTTGATCCTGTCTTACCAATAACTATAACAATAATTGATATTGTTCATTCAGATGAAATCTTTTCACGAGATCTCACAATTTGATCCTGTCTTACTAACAACTATAACAATAATTGATATTGTTCATTCAGATGAAATATTTTCACGAGATCTCACAATTTGATCCGGTCTCACTAATAACTATAACAATAATTGATATTGGTTTTTTTTCAGACAATTCCTCGCACATTCACTCAGTCCCAGTACCGGTTGATAGAATCTTCCTCCGACACCAGCAGCTTCTTGGATATAGATGGTGAGCTGTCTCTGAAAGTGAAGCGGGGTTTGGTAGATATCAGTGGATCTGGCAAATATATGGCGAATACAGTCAACAGGCAAAAGACGGTGGAAATGCTGATTACGGTGAATCATGAAACCGTAAGTTTAAGTTCATTTTTTTCTAAAATTTCCAAATACATAGTGCCCTGAAGATTTTTAAAGTTAATTTTTTTTTCAGTATGCTGTCATTTTCATATCGTGTAAATTTGTTAAGCGCATTAGAAAAGCAGATACAGTGTTTTGAAAGAAGCATATTATTATTATTATTCTTCCCAAAGGCTAGGCGAAAAAAGTTACATAGAACAATAACACCAAGAACAATAAGATGTAAGAACAACAAGTATAGATGAATAGAACTATGAAGATGTAAGAACAACCAGTAATATAAAAAAAAAAAAATTAAGTAAATTCCTACTTTTTTTTCACTGTATTGCAGAAAGTCCTTTATAATAATTTTCATTCATTTTTTAAAGTTTATCTAGTGGAATGTATTGGTAGTTATGTGCAACTTAAATCTAAAAAAACTAAAATTAATTAATTAAATTTTGTTAATGAATTAATATTTAAAAAAACTGTATTAACATCCAATGTCATCCACTACAAGTTCAAAAAAGAATGTATTTGAACTTGAGTGAATGAATAAAAAGTATTTTATTAGCGATTGAAAGATTGAACAAGATATATATATAGGGAGAGTGTGAGCTAATAGTAGGAATTGTAAAAGAAGACCAGAGTCAGTGCCTAATGAGCGATCTTGCTTCCCAATATCTCGAGTCCTCTGTAAGTCAAGGAAAAGGCCCACATCGGAGGAGATTGTCCCGTACATTACTTCTAAAGAATCCCAAAGTGGGCAATATACTATGGCATTAGTTTGAATGGCTACCATAGGCATTAGTTTGAAATGCCTATGGTAGGGATGGGCAAATTTCGGCCCACCGGAAGGTTCTATCCGGCTGATAGAATTCTATTTGCTGGTCCGAGTCAAATTAAAAGGAATATATATATTTATTTATTATATATCAATCCCTTTTTCTACTTTGATTAAGTATAATTTTTCAAGCAGTCAAGCAATATAACATCCCAAGCAGCTATTTCTAGATTTGCCACAGTTAGAGTTTTACAAATCATTACCGAAAGTACGTTTCAAAAATTTAATAATCTCACGCCCAGAACATCAGTGCTATGTTTTCTTCATCTTATATATGCGAACAAGTGTTTTCAACTATGAACTTTAGAAATAATTATTTCAGAAGTAGACTGGCAGATGAGCATTTAGCCTCGTATATTCAGTCTCTTAATACTTGTATATTGTTCTTAAAATTTTAGAAAAATTTATCTTGGCCCGCCAAACGTTTTTTTTTTTAAAATATTTTTTTATTTTCGGCCCACAACCGAAAAGGTTTGGCCATCGCTGGCCTATGCTGTGCAGTTGGGAGGCAAGGCAATCGCATCCCTAAGACAGGCGAAAGGTAGCCACTGCTTTGCGTCTTGGTTTATCGGGAATAAGAGAAGGGTTTACTCTCCAACACTTTTGTGTCGGGCTGTACGAGTTTGAAGATTTCGCAAAAAATTAGATACCAAAAAATGTTTTAAAAACAGTTTAATCCTCAATTAAGGAATGGCTGCATTAGGATACTGCAGTTAACTGGCACCTCTTTTTTAATTCCTTCTATTAGCTCACATTCTCCATATATATATCTTGTTCAAATTTTCAATCGTTCATAAAATGCTTTTTATTCATCCACTCAAGTTCAAATACATTTTTTTTGAACTGGTATGACATGACTTGTATCAAATACATTTCTTTTTAAATGAATGACACTTTACAAATATAAATTCAGAAATTAAATATAATTAATTAATTAATTTTTTTTAGATTTAAGTTACATATATATACCAATAGATGGCGCCAGATAACTTAAAAAAAGGAATAAAAATTATTTATAAAGGACTTTCTGCAACACACTTAAAAAATTATCATGCATCTTAATTTCGCTCTTTTTTTTTTTTTTTTTTGTCAATTCTTACTATTAGCTCACACTCTCCCTATATATATCTTGCTCAAATTTTCAATCGTTAATAAAATACTTTTTATTCATCCACTCAAGTTCAAATACATTCTTTTTAACTTTTAGTGAATGACACTGGATGTTAATACAGCTTTTTCAAATATTAATTCAGCAATTAAATTTAATAAATTAATTTTAGTTCTTTTTAGATTGAAGTTGCATATAACTACCAATAGATGGCACTAGATATACTTAAAAAAAGGAATGAAAATTATTTATAAAGGACTTTCGTCAATACAGTGAAAAAAAAGTAGGAATTGACTTAATTTTTTTAATTATTTTTTTATATTATTTGCAAGGAAGTCGAAAAAGGTAGGAATTGAAAGACCAAAGTAACGAATAAAATGGCTACATTTCTATTTATTGTACCTAGTGGAATGTTACTAACAGTTGTTAAAAACAAAATGAAGCCCCTTTTAGATATTTCTATACATATTTAATGAATTTGAAAGGAATTAAAATTAAATTTATGTAAAAAAAAATGCAGTATGCATCCACTATTCAGAATTTCATATTTTTCATGTTAATATTTTAGACGAAATTTTGAATTAACCTATAAAGAAGAGGTTGATAACAATTTTGTCCCAAATATGATGCCTACTCAGTTTCTTCTTAAGGCACATTCCCACAGAGGCGTGAGGCGTTGACCAATCATTAGCCTCCTCACGTTCCCCTGAATTCGGTTTGATATCCACCGTTTTGAGTGGACCAACATGCAACTCAAAGCAGAACTTCACTTGGCGTAATGCTATTTCTGACCTTTCGCTGTGAAGGAGGTCGAAAAAATTGTATCGCCTGCCGCGTGAAACTTCAAAGCTTCACGCCTCGGTGGGAGCGAGCCTTTATTACGTAAATTAAATTTGGATTATTAAAGTAACAGTTGGACTGACATGTTCATAGGCTGACACATAGATTGCGCTAGTAGTATTAAATCCTTTTGATTTTAGTTAGCCCTAACCTTCAAAAGACACGACAAAAAATTTGACAGCTGTTGCACTTTTAGTATGTGAGTTATAGCATTTTTAGTGAAGCAATTTTTGTTAGTTTGAAAAAATGGATAAAAAGGAATTTCGTGTGTTAATTAAAGCATTGCTGTTTGGCGAAAAAAAAATAGTATTAAAGCCAAGGCTTGGCTTGATAAACATTATTCGGACTTTACACCAGGAAAATCAACCGTAGAGAAGTGGTTTGCTAAATTTAAACGAGGCGAAATGAGCACCGAGGACGATGCACGCAGTGGACGCCCTAAAGAGGCTGTTACCGACGAAAACATCAAAAAAAGTCCACAAAATAATTTCTGATAACCGTAACGTGAAGTTGATTGAGATAGCTGAGACCCTAAAGATATCAAAGGAACTTGTTGAACATATCGTGAATGAATATTTGGATATGCGAAAGGTCTGTTCAAAGTGAGTGCCGCGCGAGCTCACAATCGACCCAAAACAACAACGAATTGATGATTCTAAGCAGTGTTTGGAGCTGTTCAATCGTAATAAACCCGAATATTTGCGTCGATATGTGACAATGGATGAAACATGGCTCCATCATTTCACACCGGTGTCCAATCGACAGTCAGCCGAGTGGACTGCATGTGATGAACACTAAAAATTCTATAACTCCCGTACTGATAGTGCAACAGCTGTCAAATTTATACACGTGTCTTTTGCAGGTTTGGGCTAACTAAAATCCATATGGATTTAATACTAGTAGTGCCATCTATGTGTCAGTCAATGGAATTTTCAGTCCACCTGTTACATATTTTAGCTGTCACTTATTTTGCGTTTCTATTTTACAGGAAACTCTTACATTCCCATCATACACTACGTTGAGGACCGACTGGCAAGGCAAGCCACCAAGCAGTATCGGCACTCACTACATTAGAAGTATCACATATGGTGGTCAGTTGATTATTTCGTACAAACTAATTGCCACTAAATCAGAACACACCGAAGAAATCAAAGCTGCCGTGACTGCTGCCCTGGGAATATCTGGAAATTTGGATGCAAATGTTACAGGTAATTATATTTTAATACTTAACAGATGAGCCCAATTCTCATTTTAAGCATTTAAATTTTAAATATTCATTATCATAGCAAATCTTTTAATTTTAAAATATTTTTTTTATCTCTTTTAACATTTATTTCTATTAAATAACTAATTGGATCCTGATGGCTGAGTGACAAACGCTCCAGCGCTCGTTGCCCCAGGTTTTGATTTTGAGCCCCGGTGTGGCCAAGAATGCTTGTAGTGGTTCGGGATCCACTTTAAACAGTTGTTCCTGGTCTTATATAACTGTAGAGCGTTGTATGTAGCGGCGGACAACCCTACCCAATAAAAAAATAACATCTCCTGTCTCAAAAACTGCCAGTAGGCAGGCAGCCGTGGCCCACAATGGGGCTGTGGGGCCAATAAAAAAGAAGAAGAATCCCCACATATCTTTATAGTTTTGACAGGTTTTGAGTTCGCGCCCCTGTAGTAGGCTATAATCCACTTTAAACTCTAAGTAGCGGCCTAAGCTGACTGTTGGGACAACGGTAAAAAGAAACTGCCTGATAGACAATTATCTAGCTTTCTGGTCTTTAATACCACTGGCTTCAGGTTCGAATTCTGGTCGTGGCATGAATGTTTGTTAGTTCGGTATCCACATTAAACTACCGATCTAATTAGCTTAAAGTGTACACAAAATGACCGTAAAGTGACAAACCAAACCGTGAAAAGTAAATATTTCTTATCTCGAAATCTGCCAGTAGGGCGAAATCTGCCATGGGACTTTTGCTTCAGTAAGGAGAAGAAGTAATATATGGAAGTTTGTTACAACCTACAAAGAGACAACCAATACGAAAAGTCAAAGAGATTACGACTAGAGAAAATTTCTGACCACTAATTTGTAGAAAAATGTCGATCAAATGACTTGATCTATGTAGCGCGTGCTGGAAATGACCAATGTGACCATTCTTCTTGTCTATGAATGTATCTTGTATTCTAACATTTAAACTGGATAGCTATACAATAGTTGTTATAGATTTTTTTTTTTAATATTTAATTTATCAATGTGCATATATTAGATGTATATAGATGTATGAATATATCTGGTATTCTAATATTTAAATTGGAGGGCTGTAGAAAAACCGTGAGATTTTTTAAAATTATGGATAAATGCATCTTGTATTCTAATATTTAAATTGGATAGCTATACAATAGTTGTGATATTTTTTAGATTATGTATGAATGCATTTTGTATTCTAATATTTAAATAGATAGTTTACAATAATTGCGATATTTTTTACGAATGAATATATATAGATGTATGAATATGTCTGGTATTCTAAAATTTAAATTGGATAGCTGTAGAAAAACTGTGAGATTTTTTAAAATATGTATAAATGTATCTGTTTAATATTTAAATTGATATCTAGAATAAATGCAATGAAATATTTTTTTATTTTCGAATGAATTTATCTTAAAATGTATAAATGTATCTTTTATTCTAATATTTGAAATGGATAGCTGTACAATAATTGCGAGATTTTCTTAAAAAATATCTTTTATAAATGTATCTTTTATTCTAATATTTGAAATGGATAGCTGTACAATAATTGCGAGATTTTTTAAAATGTATAAATGTATCTTTTATTCTAATATTTGAATTGGATAGCTGTACAATAATTGCGAGATTTTCTTAAAATGTATAAATGTATCTTTTATTCTAATATTTGAAATGGATAGCTGTACAATAATTGCGAGATTTTCTTAAAATGTATAAATGTATCTTTTATTCTAATATTTGAAATGGATAGCTGTACAATAATTGCGAGATTTTCTTAAAATGTATAAATGTATCTTTTATTCTAATATTTGAAATGGATAGCTGTACAATAAATTGCGAGATTTTCTTAAAATGTATAAATGTATCTTTTATTCTAATATTTGAAATGGATAGCTGTACAATAATTGCGAGATTTTCTTAAAATGTATAAATGTATCTTTTATTCTAATATTTGAAATGGATAGCTGTACAATAATTGCGAGATTTTCTTAAAAATGTATAAATGTATCTTTTATTCTAATATTTGAAATGGATAGCTGTACAATAATTGCGAGATTTTCTTAAAATGTATAAATGTATCTTTTATTCTAATATTTGAAACGGATAGCTGTACAATAATTTGATTTTTTCTTTAAAATGTATAAATGTATCTTTTATTCTAATATTTTTCTTAAAATGTATAAATGTATCTTTTATTCTAATATTTGAAATGGATAGCTGTACAATAATTGCGAGATTTTCTTAAAATGTATAAATGTATCTTTTATTCTAATATTTGAAATGGATAGCTGTACAATAATTGCGAGATTTTCTTAAAATGTATAAATGTATCTTTTATTCTAATATTTGAAATGGATAGCTGTACAATAATTGCGAGATTTTCTTAAAATGTATAAATGTATCTTTTATTCTAATATTTGAAATGGATAGCTGTACAATAATTGCGAGATTTTCTTAAAATGTATAAATGTATCTTTTATTCTAATATTTGAAATGGATAGCTGTACAATAATTGCGAGATTTTCTTAAAATGTATAAATGTATCTTTTATTCTAATATTTGAAATGGATAGCTGCTGTACAATAATTGCGAGATTTTCTTAAAATGTATAAATGTATCTTTTATTCTAATATTTGAAATGGATAGCTGTACAATAATTGCGAGATTTTCTTAAAATGTATAAATGTATCTTTTATTCTAATATTTGAAATGGATAGCTGTACAATAATTGCGAGATTTTCTTAAAATGTATAAATGTATCTTTTATTCTAATATTTGAAATGGATAGCTGTACAATAATTGCGAGATTTTCTTAAAATGTATAAATGTATCTTTTATTCTAATATTTGAAATGGATAGCTGTACAATAATTGCGAGATTTTCTTAAAATGTATAAATGTATCTTTTATTCTAATATTTGAATTGGATAGCTGTACAATAATTGCGAGATTTTCTTAAAATGTATAAATGTATCTTTTATTCTAATATTTGAAATGGATAGCTGTACAATAATTGCGAGATTTTCTTAAAATGTATAAATGTATCTTTTATTCTAATATTTGAAATGGATAGCTGTACAATAATTGCGAGATTTTCTTAAAATGTATAAATGTATCTTTTATTCTAATATTTGAAATGGATAGCTGTACAATAATTGCGAGATTTTCTTAAAATGTATAAATGTATCTTTTATTCTAATATTTGAAATGGATAGCTGTACAATAATTGCGAGATTTTCTTAAAATGTATAAATGTATCTTTTATTCTAATATTTGAAATGGATAGCTGTACAATAATTGCGAGATTTTCTTAAAATGTATAAATGTATCTTTTATTCTAATATTTGAAATGGATAGCTGTACAATAATTGCGAGATTTTCTTAAAATGTATAAATGTATCTTTTATTCTAATATTTGAAATGGATAGCTGTACAATAATTGCGAGATTTTCTTAAAATGTATAAATGTATCTTTTATTCTAATATTTGAAATGGATAGCTGTACAATAATTGCGAGATTTTCTTAAAATGTATAAATGTATCTTTTATTCTAATATTTGAAATGGATAGCTGTACAATAATTGCGAGATTTTCTTAAAATGTATAAATGTATCTTTTATTCTAATATTTTTCTGTACAATAATGGCGAGATTTCTTAAAATGTATAAATGTATCTTTTATTCTAATATTTGAAATGGATAGCTGTACAATAATTGCGAGATTTTCTTAAAATGTATAAATGTATCTTTTATTCTAATATTTGAAATGGATAGCTGTACAATAATTGCGAGATTTTCTTAAAATGTATAAATGTATCTTTTATTCTAATATTTGAAATGGATAGCTGTACAATAATTGCGAGATTTTCTTAAAATGTATAAATGTATCTTTTATTCTAATATTTGAAATGGATAGCTGTACAATAATTGCGAGATTTTCTTAAAATGTATAAATGTATCTTTTATTCTAATATTTGAAATGGATAGCTGTACAATAATTGCGAGATTTTCTTAAAATGTATAAATGTATCTTTTATTCTAATATTTGAAATGGATAGCTGTACAATAATTGCGAGATTTTCTTAAAATGTATAAATGTATCTTTTATTCTAATATTTGAAATGGATAGCTGTACAATAATTGCGAGAGATTTTCTTAAAATGTATAAATGTATCTTTTATTCTAATATTTGAAATGGATAGCTGTACAATAATTGCGAGATTTTTTAAAAATGTATAAATGTATCTTTTATTCTAATATTTGAATTGGATAGCTGTACAATAATTGCGAGATTTTCTTAAAATGTATAAATATATCTTTTATTCTAATATTTGAAATGGATAGCTGTACAATAATTGCGAGATTTTCTTAAAATGTATAAATGTATCTTTTATTCTAATATTTGAAATGGATAGCTGTACAATAATTGGGAGATTTTCTTAAAATGTATAAATGTATCTTTTATTCTAATATTTGAAATGGATAGCTATACAATAATTGCGAGATTTTCTTAAAATGTATAAATGTATCTTTTATTCTAATATTTGAAATGGATAGCTGTACAATAATTGCGAGATTTTTTTAAAATGTATAAATGTATCTTTTATTCTAATATTTGAATTGGATAGCTATACAATAATTGCGAGATTTTTTTAAAATGTATAAATGTATCTTTTATTCTAATATTTGAATTGGATATCTGTACAATAATTGCGAGAATTTCTTAAAATGTATAAATATATCTTTTATTCTAAAATTTGAAATGGATAGCTGTACAATAATTGCGAGATTTTCTTAAAATGTATAAATGTATCTTTTATTCTAATATTTGAATTGGATAGCTGTACAATAATTGGGAGATTTTCTTAAAATGTATAAACGTATCTTTTATTCTAATATTTGAAATGGATAGCTATACAATAATTGCGAGATTTTCTTAAAATGTATAAATGTATCTTTTATTCTAATATTTGAAATGGCTAGCTGTACAATAATTGCGAGATTTTTTTAAAATGTATAAATGTATCTTTTATTCTAATATTTGAATTGGATAGCTATACAATTATTGCGAGATTTTCATAAAATGTATGAATGTATCTTTTATTCTAATATTTGAATTGGATAGCTATACAAAAAATTATGAGATGTTTTCTAGACCGAGTGATAAAAGTTGTATTTCCTTTTGATAAAATGTGCCTGAAGCAGACTGGTGCATAGTGATTTGAGTACTGAAACTAAGGGATTTAAAAAAACGAATTAATTATTAGTATCTGTGTATATGCCTGACATCGGTACGATAATTGTAGGTTATCGCAGGTTAGCATCAGTTAGCATGTTAGCGTCCGTTAGCGTAACAACTATCAGGTAAGCGGTCGTTATGCTATTACAAGCAAAGTTAATTTTTTCTTATAATTTGGACAGTTAATTTTTGAATATATGGTTTCACACATAACAGGTGGGCTACTGGTATTAAATCCATGTGAATTTTAGTTAGCCCTCACCATCAAAAGACACGTGCAAACATTTGACAGCTGTTGCACTAATAGAATGTGAGTTATAACATTTTAAGTGTTCATCCCGTGCAGTCTACTCGGCTGACTGTCAATTGGATGAATGTCGTAATGTTGGAGCCTTGTTTCCTCCATTGTCACATATCGACGCAAAAAATTCGGGTTTATTACGATTGAACAGCCCCAAACACTGCTTAGAATCATCAATTCGTTGTTGTTTAGATCGATTGTGAGCTCCACTTTAAACAGAGTTTTCGCATATCCAAATGTTCATTCACCATATATCCAACACGTTCCTTTGATATCTTTAGGGTCTCAGTTATCTCAATCAACTTCACTTTACAGTTATCAGAAATTTTTTTGTGGTCTTTTTTAATGTATTCGTCGGTAACAGCCTCTTTGGGGCATGCACTGCGTGCATCGTCCTCGGTGCTCATTTCGCCTCATTTAAATTTAGAAAACCACTTCTCTGCCTTTGATTTTCCTGGTGCTAATTCCGAATAATGTTTATTAAGCAAAGCCTTGGCTTCAATAGTATTTTTTTCTCCAAAAAGCAATGCTTTATTAACACACGAATATCCTTTTTAACCATGTTTTCAAACTAACAAAATTTGCTTCACTAAAAATGCTATAACTCACATACTTATAGTGCAACAGCTGTCATATTTATACACGTGTCTTTTGAAGGTTAGTGCTAACTAAAAATCATACTGATTTAGTACTAGTAGCGTTATCTATGTGTCAGCCTATGAACTTTTCAGTCCACCTATTAATGTATTTTTTTTTTATATATTGGTTTTTACTACTTTGACCATTATAAAATAAATTTGTTTTAGAAAAGTGTGATAAATCTCACGCGCAGGAAAAATGTTGGCTGCGGGTTGGCCACCCCTGCTTTAAACCATAGGTTCCGATCTAATAGGACTGTAGACCCTATCGGGTAAAAAAAAAAATTCTCCTGTCTCGATATTTGCGAGTAGGCCGATGGCCTTGGTCGGCTTTGGGGCTGTTGAGCCAACAAAGAGGAAAAAGGGCATGCAAAATTTTTGTGCAGATTGTTTCAAAAATTTCAATTTTGAAATTCAATTAAAAATTTCAATTAAAAAAAATTCAATTAAATTTCAATTTCAATTTAAAAAAAAAAATTAAAGCCAATTCTTACTTTTTTTCTCAATTATATTGCAGGAAAAATCCTTCATAAATAAAGTTGAAATTTTAGATTATTAGATACATACACCATGCACTATTATTAGATAAATGAGCCCTTAAATCTAAAAAAAAAAAACTAAAATAAATTAATTAAATTTAATTACTGAAGTAATATTTGAAAATCCTGTATCCAGTGTCATCCACTACAAGTTCAAAAAAACGTATTTGAACTTGAGTGGATGAATAAAAAGTATTTTATTAGCGATTCAAAATTTGAACAAGATATATATACAGAGAGAATGTGAACTAATAGTAGGAATCACCCGGCCAACGATTTAATCATTTCTGTTTTATTTCTTTTCCAAGCTCTGTACCCAGTGTATGTAACTTCCTTATTGTGCTCTTTCAGTTAATCGTTCATTTTTGTTTTTAATTCTCTATGTATTTTAATTAATTTCATCTCTTATTATTAAAAAAATAAATAAATAAATAACAAAAAAAAATAAAAAAAAAACTCTCTCTATTATATAACTTTTATTATTTGAGCAAGATTCCTTTTAGTCTTTACCGCTTTCTTTCCCCAGCAATGCTATTTCATCTTTCCAATGGACAATCCAAGACGGAAGCTAACGGCTGTTGCGCAGCCACGGAGCTTCAACAAAACTCAAATCATCATTCAATCGTTCATAAAATACTTCTTATTCACCCACTCAAGTTCAAATACATGGTTTTTTAAACTTGAGGAGGAGGACACTTGGTGTCAATACAGTTTTTCAAATATTAATTCATTAATTAAATTTAAGCAATTAATTTTAGTTTTTTTAGACTTAAGATGCATGTATCTACCAATAGATGGCACCAGATGTAAGGGGAAAATTTCAACTTGAAATGAAAACCTTTCTTTTTCATTCATTCAATTCCTACTGTTAGTTCACACTCTACCTATATATGTTTATATATCTTGTTCAAATCTTCAATCGGTTTCCTTTTAGTCTTTACCGCTTTCTTTCCCCAGCAATGCTATTTCATCTTTCCAATGGACAATCCAAGACGGAAGCTAACGGCTGTTGCGCAGCCACGGAGCTTCAACAAAACTCAAACCATCATTCAATCGTTAATAAAATACTTTTTATTCATCCACTCAAGTTCAAATACATGTTTTTTAAACTTGTAGCGGATGACACTTGGTGTTAATACAGTTTTTCAAATATTAATTCATTAATTAAATTTAAGTAATTAATTTTAGTTTTTTTACAATACTCGTTTAGATTTAAGTTGCATGTATCTACCAATAGATGGCCCCAGACGTAAGGGGAAAATTTCAACTTGAAATGAAATCCTTTCTTTTTCATTCATTCAATTCCTACTGTTAGTTCACACTCTACCTATATATATTTATATATCTTGTTCAAATTTTCAATCGGTTTCCTTTTAGTCTTTACCGCTTTCTTTCCCGAGCAATGCGCTTTCATCTTTCCAATGGACAATCCAAGATGGAAGCTAACGGCTGTTGCGCAGCCACGGAGCTTCAACAAAACTCAAACCATCATTCAATCGTTAATAAAATACTTTTTATTCATCCACTCAAGTTCAAATACATGTTTTTTAAACTTGTAGTGGATGACACTTGGTGTTAATACAGTTTTTCAAATATTAATTCATTAATTAAATTTAAGTAATTAATTTTAGTTTTTTTACAATACTCGTTTAGATTTAAGTTGCATGTATCTACCAATAGATGGCCCCAGACGTAAGGGGAAAATTTCAACTTGAAATGAAATCCTTTCTTTTTCATTCATTCAATTCCTACTGTTAGTTCACACTCTACCTATATATATTTATATATCTTGTTCAAATTTTCAATCGGTTTCCTTTTAGTCTTTACCGCTTTCTTTCCCGAGCAATGCGCTTTCATCTTTCCAATGGACAATCCAAGATGGAAGCTAACGGCTGTTGCGCAGCCACGGAGCTTCAACAAAACTCAAACCATCATTCAATCGTTAATAAAATACTTTTTTATTCATCCACTCAAGTTCAAATACATGTTTTTAAACTTGTAGTGGATGACACTTGGTGTTAATACAGTTTTTCAAATATTAATTCATTAATTAAATTTAAGTAATTAATTTTAGTTTTTTTACAATACTCGTTTAGATTTAAGTTGCATGTATCTACCAATAGATGGCCCCAGACGTAAGGGGAAAATTTCAACTTGAAATGAAAACCTTTCTTTTTCATTCATTCAATTCCTACTGTTAGTTCACACTCTCCCTATATATATTTATATATCTTGTTCAAATTTTCAATCGGTTTCCTTTTAGTCTTTACCGCTTCTTTCCCGAGCAATGCGCTTTCAACTTTCCAACAGACAATCCAAGATAGAAGCTAACGGCTGTTGCGCAGCCACGGAGCTTCAACAAAACTCAAATCATCTAATAGTAGGAATTGGAAAACCGCTTTATGATATTTAGACTAAAATTTCAATATTTTAAGTGCAATTAAAATAATCTACTTATTCTACAAATAAAGAAATATAATTTATTTCCAGGCAGTATGGAGAAAATAAGTAAAGAACTCAAGGGCAAGTTCTCATTGTCTATCACCGCTTTCGCCACCACTGGACCCTTCAGCCCCCTGCGAACATGGAAGATTGCTTGAAACTATGCAAGGAATACCCAGGAATGGTGAAGAAAATCAACAACGGTAGAGGTGCTCCCTTAAAGATAGAACTTGTGGATGTCTCTACATTAAATCCGGACTATACAGCCTACTTTAAAAATTAGTTAGTAATATATATATATTTTTCAAATATACATATATATTTTTTAAATGCAGCTGGCAAACACTTAGACAGCTTGGTCTTGGATGCCTTGAGGCAAGCGCTGCACAGATGTTACTCACTTTGCATTACCCAGAGGGCGCGTGTAACTTGAAGATACGGACGCGGAGTAACAATGCCCCCGCAACACTCTACGTTCCTATTAGGACCGGTACCTACGGCTTAAAATGGATTCCGAACCACTACAAACATCCATGGCAATGCCGGGACTCGAACCCGAAACCTGTGGTACCAAGTTCCAGAGTGCTAGCCACTCGGCCATTCAGGCCCATTTATTACGTTAGTACATCTTCGTAAATGCATCAAATTATTATTCCAAGTTCAAATTATTATTCAAATTATTGTAACAATACCACGTAAACCTTTTTTGGCCCACCCCTTTTTTTTTCATATATATATATATATATATATATATTCCAGTCACATTAATGTGACCACCTGTCAAAAGCCAGAATAACCACCTTTGGCAGAGCGGCTTATAAAATTCGATTATAAATAAATATAATGATTGAAATGCTTTTCGATGCCCTAAGACATCCTTTATATACACTCCATTGCAATGTGCTGCACCTGCCTTTTGTGATTGGTTATTTCACGTTGACGTCGAATGTAGGTGGTGGTGACGTGACTGGTGACACGTGACTAGTCATTAATGTGACTGGACTGTGTGTATATATATATATAGGGGTCTGATATATACAATTATAGAGGCCTAAATTGTCGAGTGGCTATCGCCCTGGCTCTCGGTACCAATGTTTTCTGGTTCGAGTCCCGGTGGGGTCATGGATGTTTGTAGTGGTTCGGAATCCACTTTAAGCCGTAGTTTCCGGTCTCATATGACTGTAGAGCGTTAGGGAGCAAAAGTCAGACTTCTACCTACGGGTGCTCCATCACAACAATAGCTGCTTCCTTCCCCTTCAAAACAATGAGTCCACACGGGTTCGTGGGCATGGTCTAGATTAGATATCTACCAAGTATATATATATATATAATACTGCTGGCCATTAAAATTACCTCACCAAGAACGCGACATGTTACAGACGTGAAATTTAAACGACAGGAAGAAGGAGCTGTGCGCATTCAGTCAATTCCTACAATGAACGTTGAACGTTGTTGACTGGAGAAAAGTTGTTGTACGGCATCGTGTAAGAAGCAGAAATGAGTACCAGCACGTTTCTGACTTTGATGAAGGTCAAGCGTACTGGGGTTCCGGTTTATCGTATAGCAGTATTGCTGCTCGCGTCGATCGAGATTCAAGGACTGATAGCAGAATATGGAATCGATGGTTTCAGGACGGTAATACGGAACGCCGTGCTGGATCTCAATGGCCCCATATCACTAGCAGCCGAGAAGACAGGCATGTTACCTGCATGCCTTAATGGATCGTCCAGCCACGTCACGAGCACTGAGTCAAGAATTGGGGTAATTTGCAAGACAAAAAGTTACTGCACCAACAGTTCAACGACTTTTGCAACAGCATGGACTCTCGGCTCGAAGATCATGGTTGCGACTAACCTCGACGCAGCATCACAAACAGGAGCATCTTCAATGGTGTGATCAATGACGAATCTGGGCGTACGAATAGCGAGACCTAATTTTTTCAGATGAATCCAAGTTCTGTTTACAGCATCAAGAGTGTCGCGTCCGTGTTTGGCGGCATCATGTTGAACGCACATTGGCAGCGTGAATTCGTCATCGTTATACTGGGCCATCACCTGGCGTGATGGTATCGGATGCTATTGGAAACACGTCTTGGCCACCTCTTGTTCACATTGACGACACTTTAAACAGTGTGCTCGTTATATTTCTGGTGTGTTACGACCCAGGGCTCTAACCTTTATTCTCGCCTTGCGAAACCTTGAGTTTCAGCAGGATAATGCACGACCGCATGTTGCCGATATTGCGCGGACCTTTCTTGACGGAAACTCTTTGGGTGCCCTGGCCAGCACGATCACCAGATTTCTCGCCAATAGAAAAGTCGGGTCCATGTTTGTCGAACGACTGACACATCACCATACGCCAGTCACTACGGTAGATGAGCAGTGGCATCGTGCTGAAACTGCATGGGCATCTGTACCTACATATACCATCTGATCTCTGTTTGACTCAATATCCAGGCGTATAACTGCGGCTATTACTGCTAGAGGTGGTGGTTCAAGGTACTAATCTCTCAGGATCTAAACAACCAAATTTCTTGAAAATTTAATCACTAGTTATTTCCAGTATAATATATTTGTGCAAAAAATATTTATTATGTTGTCTGCATTTCTTCCTGGTGTAACAATTTTATTGACCAGCAGTATATATATATAATATATATATATATTTAAGCATGCATTTTGTTATATAATTCAATATCAATAACCATTATATTTAAGCGAATTGTATTAGTTTTATTTGTATGGATTTTGAAGGGATTATAAAATATATGGGAATAGCAATTTTAGAAAAATAATGGTTTGTTGAGAAGTGTCCAAACTTTCATGAAATTTTTCTTATGCAGCTGAAATGTTCAGAAAATATTTCAGTAACTCTTCAGTGTCTAAGAGAGTTACTTGATTTTGAAGAGAATTCAATTAAAAGACTGACTATTGCATTTGAAATTATGTTCACGATGCTGTTGACGATGCAATGGTTCATAACACACCAGAAACATAACGTGCACTGTTTAATTTGTCGTCAATGTGAACAAGAGGTGTTCAAGACTTGTTTCCAATAGCACCCCATACCATCACGCCAGGTGATAGGCCAGTATGACGATGACGAATACATGCTGCCAATGTGCGTTCAACATAATGCCACCATCTTGATGCTGTAAACAGAACCTGGATTCATCTGAAAAGATGACGACTCACCATTCGTACGGCCAGATTCGTCGTTGATCACACCATTGAAGATGCTCCTGTCTGTAATGCAGCGTCAAGGTTAGCTGCATGATCTCCGAGCTGCCATGCTGTTGCAAAGGTCGTTGAATTGTTCGTGAAAAAACTTTTTGTCTTGCAAATTACCCCAATTCTTGTCTCAGTGCTCGTGACATGGCTGGACGATCCATTTAGGCATGCAGGTAACATGCCTGCCTTCTCGGCTTCTAGTGATATGGGGCCATTGAGATCCAGCACGGCGTTCCGTATTACCATCCTGAAACCATAGATTCCATATTTTAGCGGCAGTCATGGTCTCCGAGCTGCCATGTTGCTGCAAAGGTCGTTAAATTGCAGAAAATTTTTGTTGACGAAAACACTTAAGTCACATTATTTTCATGAAAGTGACTAATTAAAATTACATGTATTATCTTTCAGTGCAATGAATGGACTTTTGAATGATGCTGTCAATAAATTTGACGACCTGCGAATAGCCTTGAAAGAGTTCAGAGACTGGGAAGATCGTAGTCCTATCTGGGATGAGCAGCGTCAAAAATGGGTAATTTTTTTTTTTTATAAAACTTTAATTCAAAAAATTATTTATTGAAGTATCGGGAAAAGATCTTAAAATCCTAATATATTATTTAACTACTCTGTACTTAATAATTACACCTGTAACATTTTTCCCACTGCAAGAGTTGTAGCATTTCGTTCCCAGCAGAGAGAAATATATATATTTTAACAAGTACATAATAACAACCAATCACTCAAATTTAATAGAAGATAAGCAGTGATGTGTGTAATTATATTATATGCAATTAGTGTTTTGTATTAATGAGAACAACTTGTCACTCAAATTTGATAGCAGTGTCATGTATAATGAGACGTCATGAAATTAGAGGTTGTCAGAATTCAGAATTCGATATAATTACAGATGGATTATGGACTACACCATGAGTTGTTGCATCGTGATGGGTGATAGGCCATGGGCTGAAAAAGTGTCTACTCCAATAAGAAGTGCGGGAAGCTGACCTGTCCTCTTAAAGTATTTCTTTAAAGTGAGGATTTTGGAAAAGAATAAGAAGGAAACTTTCTCGTCCAGTCGACAAGAAGTGTTGTTTATCTCTTTTTCTGAAAGTGATTGAACAGGCCGGAGTTTCCACCTGTTCTTCAAAGTGAACCGCTTATGGTTTCGTGTATCAAGCCGTATGATAATTAAGGTCTGCCGCAGACCAGGCAATTAGATTCGTCGTAGACTTGAGAACTCTGAAAATCTCCGGCGTGGAATGCATTTGCGAATCAAATTTAATTCCTTTTTTTTTTGTAAATAATTAATTGTAATAAATAGAGTTATGTATGTATATAATGCTTATAAATAAAAATCAAAGTGTTCCCATGAACCTGAAAGTGGCTCTCTGTTTGGATATAGGTCTAGTTAGGGCCGCGTTACGCAAATATATCTACTATATAAAATTCTCGTGTCACAGTGTTTGTTGCCAAACTCCTTCGAAACGGCTTGACCGATTCTTATGAAAATTTTTGTGCATATTTGGTAGGTCTGCGAATCGATCGTAAACTATTTTTTAAATCCCTAAGTGATATGGGTAGCCCACCCCTAAATATTTTTTAAAATTGTTTTGGCAAAACAATGTTGTGTTAACAATGCAGTTTTTTTTTTTAAATTTTTTAGTCATGACATTACACCACGTGTGTTTAAACATAAATTAAAGTTTTTAATCGGCTTCATTACAAAATTTGGCCCCACACGTTGCTGGATGTATTCGGTTGAATGGCAAAAGCAAGGATTACCCCATGCTCACATTTTGATTTGTTTCATCGACAAAATACGTCCTGAAGACATAAATCCATCTACTGATCAATTATTGCTTGATATTGTCACTGCAAATATGATTCATGGCCCATGCGGCCATCTGAATCGTTCATCGCCTTGCATGGTAGATGGAAAATGTACAAAGCGTTTTCCTAAAGATTTCTCTAACGATACGGTGATACATGTCAACGGGTATCCAATATATTGTCGTAGAAGTACCGATAATGGTGGGCAATCATTTACTAAAACTATCAGTAACGTAGACATTGAGAATGGCAATCGTTGGGTTGTACCATATTCACCTCTGCTGAGCAAAACGTTTAATGCTCATATTAATGTTGAGTTCTGCAGTTCGGTAAAGAGCATCAAATATATTTGCAAGTATGTGAATAAAGGAAGTGATATTGCTGTATTTAGAATTGAAAATACCAATGTGAATGCTCCTCCATTGAATAACAACGATGAAATAACGAACTACCAAATTGGCCGGTACATCAACTCTGTCTGGCGTATCTTCGGTTTCCCAATTCATGAACGGGATCCAGCAGTTATCCATTTAGCTGTCCATCTATAAGACGGCCATCGCGTATTTTTCACTAATGTGACAGCGCTTGATCATGCTATAAATTCACCAAAAACTACACTCACCGAATTTGCTTTTGGTGCTTCCCACAAACACTACTCTATTCAGAAGTACCACGCTATTTTAAGTGGACTCAATAAAAAAAAGGGATGCCCCGCAAGCAAGGCACACCAGTTGATGCATGCCCCGGTTTATTCAAATCAAACAATTTGGGTCGTGCATATACAGTCAGTCCAAGGCAGACTGAGTGCTTTTATCTGTGATTGTTGTTGGTTAATGTCACAGGTCCATTGTCATTTCAAGATATACGTGAAGTAAATGGACAACAGTATCTAACGTATAAAGATGCATGCCTTGCACTAGGCTTGCTAGAAGACGACAATCATTGGGACAGTATGCGTACTGAAGCAGCATTAAGCTGTACAGGAACACAAATTCGTCTACTATTCGCTATAGTGTTGACTACATGTTTCCCGGCTAGAGCACAAACGTTGTGCGATAATCACAAAGATTCAATGACTGAAGACATATTGCATCGACATCGTACAAGGTGCAACGATCTAACCATATCATTCAGCGACGCAATGTACAATGAAGCATTGATTGCTATCGAGGATCTTTGCATTGTCATTGCCAATTTACAAATAAGTCATTTTGGTATGAGTTCACCAAATTGAAGTGCATCTGATTTAATTAACACTATGAGTCGTGAACTGCAGTGCAATACTGTAGAAATGGCAGCGATTGTTACTCGCAATGCCTCACTACTGACTGAGGAACAAAAAACCATTTACTATCGCATTATGGTGGCAGTTTCGGCAGGACAAGGGGGATTCTTTTTTTTTTTTTCGGATGCATCAGGTGGAACTGGCAAAATATTTCTCATTTCGCTACTTCTTGCCAAGATACGATCAAAAAAAGGCATCGCATTGGCCGTTGCATCATCTGTGATTACAGCCACTTTATTAGATGGAGGCAGGAAAGCTCATTCAGCATTTAAGCTGCCACTGAATATTAAAAATAACCCAGATGCAGTGTGCAATATAAAGAAGCAATCGTCCATGGCCACAGTGCTGAAACAGTGTAAAATTATCACATGGGATGAATGCACTACGGCACACAAACATTCGCTTGAGGCATTGAACAAGACATAGAAGGATGTAAAAAACAACGACAAACTATTTGGTGGCACTCTGTTACTCCTTTCAGATTATTTCAGGCAAACACTTTCTGTCATTCCACGTTCAACGTACGCTGATGAGATCAACGCTTGCTTAAAATCATCGTCACTGTGGCCTAATGTTGAAAAAAAGTAAACATGCGCGTTCAAATGCTTCAAGATGCATCCACTGAAACATTTTCAAAACAGCTGTTAGATATTAGCGATGGAAAAGTTGCTGTACATGAAAATACTGGATGCATAAAATTGCCGACAGTCTTCTGCACAATCATCGACTCTCAAAATTATCTCATCGACCACATATTTCTCGATGTATGCACACAATTCAAAAATCTTGATTGGTTGGCAGAAAGAGCAATTTTGGCAACAAAAAAATGTGGACGTCAATGGTTTAAATTCCAAGATACAACAGTTGTTGCCACGGGACTTGGTGTCATACAAATCTATCGATACAGTTTGCGATGCCAATGAAGCTGTAAATTATCCAATTGTGTTTTTGAATTCATTTGATTTGCAGGAATGCCACCGCATCATTTACAATTAAAGGTTGGATCTCCGGTTATTTTGATTCGTAATTTGAACCCACCACGGCTGTGCAATGGAACATGATTAATCATTAAAAAATTATTGAAAAACGTTATCGAAGCCAGCATTTTGAATAGCAAGTACCGAGGTGAAAATATATTACTGCCACGAATCCCTATGATTCCCACAGATGTGCCAATTGAATTCAAACGAATTCAATTTCCAATTAAATTAGTATTCGCAATGACAATCAATAATTCGCAAGACCAAACGATGTCCGTTTGTGGCTTACATTTGGGCACACCATGTTTTTCCTACGGACAACTATACGTGGCATGTTCGCTTGTGGGTAAACCATCCAGTTTGTTTATGTTGCCTAAAGACGGACTAACCAAAAATATTGTACACTCCATTGAACTTAGAGATTGATGTTGATTATTTTTTAATTGCCATAATTAGAAGTAAATAACTATTTTTGATGTATATACAGCTATTATATAATGTAATTTAAAATATATTTGTTAATTTAACAAAGTATAAAGGATGAAATAAATAAATGGTCAGTGTATTATAATTTTATAGGCCGTCATTGTCTGGAACGTTCCATTTCTCTTCCAATCATAACCAAATTTCCACACACTTATAGTAATTTAGTTTTTTTTTTATTTAACTAAAAACATATTTTATAGAAATAATGTATATGGCAAAACAACGTTTTCCGGGTCAGCTAGTACATATATATATTTTTAATGATGATATAATTATAAATTATACTAAAGAATTCTACTACTCCTACTACTACACCACATCACACTACATTGTTGTGCCTAGAACTGAGTTGCCCTTAAACAGTTTGGGAATGATGTGGAAGAAATGAATGGACGCAAGATGGAGGAGGAAAAATTGTGCATAATTCACTTTTGGAGGTACAGAAGTTTAACAACAAACACTTACAAAAACAGAACAGAATATCAAAAATTTAAAAATTTAAAAAAGAGATGAAATATGAAATGTGAAAATATATAAATACGTTAGGTAAGATATTAGAAGAAATTTAAAACAATCTAATACCATAAACACTACATAGGAGAATCTACTGAAGGAGCTAAAGGAATATTCATCAAATCAATTATTATGGAAATTAGAAAAAGAATAACAGCTAATAAATAGATAGACAACAGAAGCAGTTGCAGTAAAATTTATGAACACGGAAAATGAAAAGGCAGAAAGATATTACATAAGACATAATATGCTGGGTACATAACTAAATAAATGGTATTCACATAAAAATTAGGGTAGTGCAATTTAGAATCTATACGAAATAGAGTAACAAATTGTTTCAAATTCAGTGTACCCTAGATATACGCTCATATTATACCAAAGAATTCACCTCCCATTTAATTCTCATTACATAATTAATTAATAAGTAATTCATTTTTCAGATAAATGTTTATCAGAAAGCATTAAAGGAGGCCAATCTAGCTATGAGTCAAGCAATTTCTGACTTGGATGCAAGTGGAGGTCTGGATCAATTTGATGAAGCCTTTAAGAAGTACGGTGAAAATGAAGAGAACATTCCTCACCGGTATATGTTAGAGCTCATAAAGCTCAAGCATAAATGTGTAAGTAATTTCATAACTGTTATTTTTCAATTCTTCTATTAGCTTACACTCTCGCTATATATATCTGGAGCTCGATGCCACAGGTTGTGGGTTCGAGTGCCGGTGGTATCATGAATGTTTGTAGTGACTCAGAATCTACTTTAAGTCGTAGGTCCCGATCTAATATGATCATAGAGCGTTGTGAGAGTAGTGTTACTTGTGTTCGTAGCATATCTTCAATTTGCTCTCCTCTTAAAACCCAATAGAAGAATTTTCCAGCCGATAAATGTATCATGTCCCCGCATGGTATAGATATGGTACCTATTAATTTTGCTTCACTTTCTGTAGTTCTAAAAAAGCAATGCTCTCTCCTACTTCAAATTCTTTTTCAGGTATTTGAAGGCGCTTTTATACGGAATTCAAATCCCTTATTATTTCAGAAAGATAAAATATATATATTTTTTCAATTCCTTCTATTAGCTCACACTCTCCCTATATATATCTTGTTCAAATTTTCAATCGCTCATAAAATACTTTTTATTCATCCACTCAAGGTCAAATACATTTTTTTTTTTTAGCTTGTAGTGGATGACATTTGATGTTAATATAGTTTTTTTCAGATATTAATTCAGTAATTAAATTTAATTAATTAATTTTAATTTTTTTCAGATTTAAATTGCATATATCTACCAATAGATGGTGCCAGATAAACTTAAAAAAATGAATGAAAATTATTTATTAAGGACTTTCTGCAATATAGTGAAAAAGAAGTAGAAATTGACTTTAAATTTTTTTTTTTTACATTACTTGTTCATTAACACCTTGTGCTGGAAATCATTGAATGTATTTTGTCCAATAATCAATTGAAGTCAGTGCCAGATAAACTTAAAAAAATGAATGACAATTATTTATTAAGGACTTTCTGCAATATAGTGAAAAAGAAGTAGAAATTGACTTTAAATTTTTTTTTTTTTACATTACTTGTTCATTAACACCTTGTGCTGGAAATCATTGAATGTATTTTCTCCAATAATCAATTGAAGTCAGTGCCAGATAAACTTAAAAAAATGAATGAAAATTATTTATTAAGGACTTTCTGCAATATAGTGAAACAGAAGTAGAAATTGACTTTAAAAATTTTTTTTTTTACATTACTTGTTCATGAACACCTTGTGCTGGAAATCATTGAATGTATTTTCTCCAATAATCAATTGAAGTCAGTGCCAGATAAACTTAAAAAAATGAATGAAAATTATTTATTAAGGACTTTCTGCAATATAGTGAAAAAGAAGTAGAAATTGACTTTAAATTTTTTTTTTTACATTACTTGTTCATGAACACCTTGTGCTGGAAATCATTGAATGTATTTTGTCCAATAATCAATTGAAGTATAAAAGAAGCTCTTGGCTACGAAGGCAGGCACAAGTTTACTGTCCTGGATTGTCTATTGAATTAATATACCTTATTTTTTAAAATATTAATATAAAAATTTAAAGTAAGAAGGACAATAGGAGCATATCACTGTGTCCAAACAGTAAGGCCAATTTTTCAATTTAAAATTCTCGGGTTCTATAGAATTTCAATTTTTTTTTTTTTCTTTTTTAGGTTGCTGGTATTTCCCTTGACATCTACGTGAAATTTCACGTTACAATATTCATTAGTGTTTGAGTCACGCTTGGCTTTGTGAGACGCTACAACTGATTCCGGCGATTTTTCAAATGTCTGAATTAATTGAGCAAAGAACTTGCATTCAATTTTGTTTGCGGAAACGTATAGAATGTTGCAGAAGGCATTCGGTGAGCATTCCTTTATCAGAAAGGAATATTTAGAAGTGGTATAAAAAATTCAAAGCAGGCAGAGAACGCGTTGCAGACGAAGAGTCCGCTGGTCGACCACCAACCTCAATCACGTCCAAAACATTTGGTGCTTACAAAAAGTGGATTTACAATTAGAGACCTTTCTGATGATGCTGGTATTTTAAAGAGATTGGTGAATTCCATTTTGGGCCTGAAACGCGTCAAGTCTCAATTGGTACCGAAAACATTGAATGGGCCAGCTAACACTGCATTGATTCTTCGTGACTTTTTCGCCAAAAATGAAACCCATATTGTTCCATTAACCCCGTATTCACACCGTGCGACTTCTGGCTATTCCCTAAACTCAAAAGACCACCCCGGCGACACCGTTTTAAGTCGATTGAAGATATTCAACGTGAATCGCCGAGTGCTTTGAAGGGCATGGCTGCCGATGGCTTTTTAGCATGCATTGACAATTGGAAAAAAAGTCATTTCAAAAACTTCAAGAATCAGTTTAAGCATATCACAAGGCCAAGCGTAACTCTGATGTCAAATTTCTCACAGAGGTCAATGACAGTGCCAGCAATCTAAAAAAATTTAAAAAAATAAAAATTGAAATTCCATATTCTCTGGGAATTTTAACTTGAAAATTGGTCTTACGTTTTGCGCACAGTAGTTTACATATGATAAGATAGCTATAATGATAAGTGTCTAAAGCCTTATCTTCACTATCCTTATGTATTTTCTGTACGATATTAATACTTAAGGATATATTACTTGCTTAATATATTTTATTATAAATCATTAATTTACAGGAAAATAAACCATTCATCTGGTTCCCGTACACCGCTGCTGTTTCTCACTATGTCCACTGGGGAAGTGTCAACTGTTCTTTGCCAAGTCCAGAACCTCTGTTTGTTGGCTACGCTGCCACCTCCTCAACAGGATTCGGAAACGGCGGAAACATAGAATGCTTGACTTCAGGCAAGCCAGAATTGGAACAGAAGGATCTAGGGTCGACAGTGGTCTCCACGATCAACGGATTGAAGTACCAGCTGCCCGATGAGAGGTCTGGACAAGCCCTGTGTGCCATGTGCAAGCTGGAAAATGCAACAACTGCCATCACCATCGCCGGTCGAGAAGAATGTCCCGAGGAACAGAAGTTGGAATATGTTGGATACTTGATGACAAGTCGAGATGCTGGAACTGGCTCATCCCTCGTCTGTTTCGACAGATATCCAGATGACAGTATACCGTCAAAGCAGGCAGCAGACTCCACGGCTTCTTTGACTCCGGTCTGGATGATCTGTGACGACTGCGACGAGGACGAGAACAAGAAGTTCGTCAGCTGCGTGGTATGCTCCAGGTAGACTGCTACTTGTAATTGACTCTACTGCTACTTGTAAGCGAATGAAGTTGAAATCATGCTTCGAATAGTTCAACAATAGCAATTGGATATTAAATGTAAAGTTTAAGTGATTCATTGGTATGTGTTTTTGAATTCCATGTTAGAAAAAATATATGTAAGTCAAGTCCAAATATTACTTATGTATTTCAACAACAAAAATAAAAATTAATGTATTTAATAATATGGCATCTTGTATAAGCTACGGACTACTATTTAGATAAGCTACGGACGCGGAGTAACAATATCCACACAACGCTCTACTATCGTATTAGACAGGGAACTACGGATTAAACTGGATTCCGAACCCCTACCAACATCCATAGCATCCGGGACTACTTATTTCCGTAAATAAAACATAATAGTAATTAGTAAATAAAATAGAATAATTATTCCAAAAGATTATCAATAGTAATTAAATATTAATTATGAAAAAAAAGTGATTCGTTAGTCTTTTTATGGAATACGATGCTAGAGAAAAATACATACATTATACATTACAAAAATACATACATTATTCAATGCTATGAGCAGGCTTATGATGCGAGATATTCTTTCAGACTCACAAACGATTGTACAAGAAGCGATGCCTGTAGTGCTGCACATAACACGCAGAATTCAGTTTGTATTCTTTCGCACGTTAACTAGTGGATATAAGAAGACAAAAATATATGAAGATATTATGATTTTTAACCTTTGATTTATAACTGACGTTTTGATCAGATTTGTGTTAATCAAAAATAAAAGTATCTAACGCTTTTTTTTTTTTTTTTTTATTATTCAGTTAAAAAAAATTAATTATTTTAGTTATTTTTTTTGGTTAAACATAATTTTAAAAAATACGAAATTTAAAATATTTAATGCATGTATATTTGTATGTGCATTTATATCTTTATATATATATATATATATATATATATAATTCTTCTGTACGTGTGTTTGCCACTGAACTCCTCCTAAACGGCTTGACCGATTTTGATGAAATTTTTTCTATGTGTTGAGTGGACCCCTGGATGGTTTAGATTCCCATTTGAACCCGGTAGGTGGCGTTGGAATTGAGTTCTTCTGTACGTGTGTTTGTCACTGAACTCCTCCTAAACGGCTTGACCCATTTTGATGAAATTTTTTGTATGTGTTAAGTGGATCCCTGGATGGTTTAGATTCACATTTGAACCCAGTGGGTAGCGTTGGAATTGAGTTCTTCTGCACGTGTGTTTGCCACTTAAATAATTTAGAACGGGGTTAGTGGATCGGGAAATGGAGTCATAAAATTTTTTTGCAAGTTCCTCGACGAATGCGCGGAAACTAGGAATATCAAGAGAGTGCCGAATATCATTATTTCTGAAATACCAGGGTGCGTCAGTGATCATACGAATAATTTTATTTTCGAATCTTTCGAGCCCGAGAAAGTTGCTATTGGCTGTAGAACCCAAAACTGGACTCGCATATGCAATGGCAGGTCTAAGATAAGAAAGGTAGATTAATTTTTTTAGTTCAATTATTAGTGAGGAATTTCTACAAATTAGGGTTAAGAGTTTTCTTAATTGATTATTGAATTTAGTGCGTTGATAATTAATATGCGATTTATATGTTAGTTTGTTGTCAAGTATTACACCAAGGTATTTAGTTTCTTTGGACCAGGAAATGTTAGAATTATAAATAGTTATGTTTGTATCATTTATAAAAGGTAAAATGAATCAGTAAAATTTATATTGAAATGGCAACGTCAAAAGTTATTTTATTCAAAGTAAAGTATATTTTATTTTCTTCTGCATACAAAACACAATTTTGAAACAAAAACTATGACACACACTAAAAATATACAATTATAATTTATTAAGAAGGTTAGGTATTTTTGTAACAAAGCATAACAAAATGCAACAAAATTTTTGTAACAAAATGCTTTTATGAGATTAATTCAATTTTTCAATGAATTTTCTTCTAAATATAACTGTTAAGTTCAGAGCATAGAGTTAAATTTGGCTAATTCTTGTATGTCATTATATTTAGAGAAATGCAATGAAAAGAGTTAGTTTCATACTTTTTTTTCCCTCTAAATAATTTGTACTTGAAAAGGATTAGTATCTACATACTTAATACTTTCAATTAATCCTTTCAAATAAACCCAAAATTCTTTTCTAAATTTTTATATTTAGTGATATCAATGTTTATGAATAATAGAATAATTCCCCAGTTTATAATTCCGATTTATTAAGTAGTTGTTCTCTTTCGAACCTTTGTAAATGGGATTCCTCAACCTCTTAAACTTCTGTGCAGAGATTATTATTAATTTTAACTTCGGATTGCGACACATATTTATCTTCGGTTTGCGACACATATTTATCTTCGGTTTGCGACACATATTTATCTTCGATGTGCGTCACATATTTATCTTCGGTTTGCGACACATATTTATCTTCGATGTGCGACACATATTCATCTTCATTATTTTTACTTTTTGTAAATAATGCCATATCAGGGTTTCCAACAGAATAGACAATCTTTATTCTCTCCGCCTCTGTTATGTCAGTGTTTGTAGGTACATCTTGAAGTTTCACTTCTTTTTTGTCTAGATTATTAACTTCATGTTGAATATCTGTATCATCAACAATTTCATTGGATGTATTCCGAGCTTGTATAACATCTGAACTAAAATTCTTGCCATTAATAAGATTATGTATTTGGTCACTTTCGCCTCTATTTTCATTTCGAGAAGGAACTAGATAATTATTACTGACATTAAGTTCTACTTTATCAACCACATTATTTGGTTCATTCTGGGGTGCATTGATTTTATCAGTATTTTGCTTATGGGATGGTGATAAGCATTGTTCTTCATAGATGATAGATAATTGTGAACAGGATCTATCGTTTTTAGATTCTTGAGATAAGAAGCTATTTTTTTTAGATTCATGAGATAAGGATATATAGTTTTTAGATTCTTGAGATACAATTTTATTTCCTAATATTAGACAGTTATTATTATTAACGTTTTTATGACCATCTGCCATATATTTTTTGGTTTGATTGTTGTTACAAGCTGTACTTTTTGATAAATCTTGAATGCCTTCCTGATTTGTATCAGTCGCTTGAGTCTTTGTATTCAATAGTGGTTTATTAATCATTAAATGAATTTCGTCAGTATTTTCTTGAAGATTTGTTTTACCTTTTGTTTCTGAAGAACTGGGGTTATTTTCTGAGTTTTGTTTCATGGGACAGCCCTTGGTGTGAATATTGTTTGAAAGCTCAGAATTTATATTATCGTGTGTATTAGAAAGTTGTCTTTGGAAACTTTTATTATTTTCTGAAATTATAACTAATTCACCACTCGGTGAGAAGACAGCTTCATGTTCATTTTTTGGTTTTGCTTCAAGCAATTTCGTATTCTTATTCGGTGATAAAGTGTGATTCCTTTCATCAAAATCTGATGCCTTAAATTCTGAACAGGTTTCTGAAGAATGATTTTCTGTTGAAGTAGCATTGTGATTAATTTTTATTGTTGAATCATGATCATGTTCTTGTTCTATAAGAGAATTTTTATTTGACAAAGATTCTTTTTCTAAAAGTTCAGATATTTCAATATTAGATTTCTTATTGCTGTTGTCATTTAGTACTCTCTTAAAACATAGATCGATATTATTTCTCGTCGTTGAATTACAATTTTCTTCACTTGTAGCCTCCTGTAGGATCCGATTATTGCACTTTATCATATCTGAGATTTCATGCCGAATTTTTTCCATGGAAGTGGTAAATTCTTGAGCAGATTCTTTACATTGCTGCTTAGAACCTATTTCGTGTTTCTCTTTCTGGTTGGCATTCGTCGTTAGCGAACTGAAATTGTGGCTGGGTAACAGAGAGTCTGTATTTAATTTTAGAGATCTGGTCTTATTTTCATTGTCATCTTTTACAGGTATCTTGCTTGAACAGTTTTTGCAGAGTGATTTTAAGAAGCTTTTACCAATCTCACCAGGAATATTTTGCATTCTTGTAGGAGCCATAAAGTTTCCTACAAAGCTTTGGATGGATTTATCCTGATCCTTTGATATGGAATCTTCTGTTTCTTTGTTACAATGTTGATTTTCTTTTTCTGTATTTGTATGTTCATTACTTAAAGTTTTCTCTTTGTTTAACCATGAATTGTTTGGAATTTTACTTGATTTTAATGTATGTCTGTTTGTTTGATTTATTGTAGACTTATCAGTTTTTATACTGTAAGTGGAAGTATTTTCATCTAGTGTTCCAAAATCAGAATAATCTTCCATGCTCTCCTTAGTTTGTTCTTTACTTTTGGAGCCAAACAAATTTGAATCATTGCTTTTATTTACTTTATTGCTTAAAACTTCTTCTTTAAGGTAAATAGAAGAAGTTTCATTCTTTGATTGTGAAGTACAGATGGAATCATTAGATATATGTACTGTATTTTGGTGCTCATAATATACTTCCTTAAAATCCTTCTTATTGAGATTCTGAGCTGAACAATTATGAATATTTTTAGGAACCCTTTTACAATGATTCTGAATCCTAGTTTCGTCAGTGGTATTACCTTTAACTGGATTGTGATTCAATTTAGAGCTTGACTCGTTTGCTGAATGAGTCTTGGGAATATCTTGACAGCAGTAAATACTTTCTAAAACGAATTTTTCTTGCAGTTCTGCACTATGCAATGTACATATCTTTTGAGTGGGCACGAATTTAGAATCCATTGCAGTTGAATCTTTGATATTTACATTCAATTTTCGAGCACATTGTTTTTTATCTTTTGACTGCTCTTTTTCAAAATCTGATTTATATTCGTTGTTCATTTTAATTCTATTTAATTTTGAGAACTTATCCCTTTCAATACATTCTCTTTCATAATGATATTTATATGAGCGGAAACATCGCCCGGAAGTATTGCCATTTTGCCAATACTTATTGGGCGATATATTCTGCTTAGATAAAATTGGTGTTTTGTTGGACAAAATTTTATTTTCTCCTGATTGAGTTTCTACTCCTTTCTTTAAACATTTATTTTCATTCCAATGAGATGTGTTTATATTTGTTATTTTTGGAATCACATATTGATCATTCGGCCCTACATAGTTTACACTTTTCTTGTCAATATCTGAAATTAATTTATTAGTTTGAAATTTTGTTGCATCAGGAAGGTTTTTACTATCAGTTCGGTTTGGTCTATCAGCAATATATGAAGATTCGCAATCATTCTCAATTAAACTGCTTTTTATTGAAGTCTTAAAGTCCTTTTTTTCAGACTTCATGTCATTATCTTTAAGGATTTGTGTAGAAGCAACGATATTTTTATCACCATCTGCAATAACCTTTTTCAATGAACTTGGAGACTCTTGCATGTTGACAATAGATGTCTGACAACCATGGTCATTCAATTTATTTAATTCTTTGCTTAAGCCTGAAGATGCAGAATAATCAGTGCGTTTTCGATCCTTCCAAGATTTACGATATCTTTCTTTTCCAAGAAAATTGGAATTCCCATAAAGGGCACTTCGTTCTGATTGTTCATTATAAGTGGCATATTCTGATTTGATTCTCGATTCTGTGTTCTGCACTGCTTTATCAGTTGTATCCGGTTTCAAGCCATCAATTTTTAACTTAGATTTGTCGTTTTTGTACTTCTTTTTTCTTTTAGATTTACTTGCTGCTGGCTTCATATATACAGCATCTTTAGAACAGACCTTAGTACTAAAAATGTCAGCCTCGTGTTTGCAGGAGTGACTTTCCAGATTATTTTTCTCCTCGGGATTACACTGATTGCTTCCAGAAATAAAATTACTTGCTTCTTTTTGTTGGTTATTGCTGTACCTGTCTTGTTTGTAATTCTTGCGGATGCAATCAACTTTTGAAGGATAATTTGCACTGGCTGTTTGTCTTGAATTATTCTCTAAAATCGGATAAATTTTTACCTGAGCAGACTTTTCAGAATCATCTTGCTGTTTGTCAGAATTTTTAGTTTTTGAACAGACTGAAATAGTACCATTTTCAGTATTTTGAAAACTACTGGAAGATTTGTTGCTAAAGCTATTTATCTGTCTTGCTCCACCACATTTTTCCGATGAACTCCTTGAGTCAATTGAAGAATTTGATTTATAAGCAGAATGCAAATTATTCGTAACAATTTCTGTACCTCTATTGCTTTGATGGCCATTTTCAGACATTGATAAATTTTGAGACTCACTCCCTTTACCAATTTTTAATATTTTTTTCAAATGATCCGAGGCAGAAATTAGATTTTCATGCTGGTCCAAATTAGTTATTTGTTTAATCTTCTGTTGTTGAATGTCTAATTCATTGGTGTTTCTAGTATGACTACTGTCAGTTACTCTCTGAAATAAATCGTCAACTGAAATTCTCTTGTAATGAGTTTCCGAATTTCTAAATGGTAAATGAGTCTCTGAAAAAGAAGTTACTTTATTCTGGGCTACGATTCTGTCGTTGCATATCAAATTTGTTTCAGATTTTGCCTCTCTTCTTTCCGGAATTCCTGTACGCTGGATAAAATAAGGTAGCTTCTTCCAGAAAGCAGTCTCTTTGGGTTCATTCGAAGCGTTTTGACGAATTCTGTTCAGTTTATAATCATTGCTTTTTAAATGGCAGCCAATTGGTAAAGGTTTTGGAACATATTCCTTCAAACACTTTGCTGAATATCTTTGTCTATCATCATGTTTGCAATAAGATGGATGTAATTTATTAGCATTCAAAGTCTGGGCTTTCATTCTTATTGAAGCTAATCTACTTTTATTTTGAAGTTCGTTTAAAATTTTTATAATTTCAAACTGTGTGGAATTAGCAGGGCATGCAATAGTTGGATGAAAATTTCTTTTGAGTGGAACATTTTCATTCTGTCTTGCTTTAGCCACATTATTTTGTTTTCCTTTTATGAACGCAGGGAAAGTTTCAACGCATTTAGCATAAAGTGAATTGTTATTCGCTGTAGAGTTTTTGAGTTCTGGCTGGGCCAATGCAAATTCTGAATTTTTGTAATTCAAGTTATTATGTGAAGAATTTGACTCTTTAGGCAAATCAGGTGAAGTCATTTGTGACTTAACAGTATGGTTATCTTTAGTTATAGGCAATACATCAACCTTGTACATCGGTCCATTATTTAAGGTATTACCATCACCAATTTTTAGTGCGTTTTCATTAATTTTGAGAATATCGTCAGCATCTTTAATTGATGAATTAGCAGCACAAGTATCAATGTCTTTTGCGTTTCCTGTTATTTCTGTATGTTTATTCATGTTTAAAGAATCTTCTTCAGTATTTAAAACTGCAGTTTGTGTTTCTTCATTTACAGTATCTGATTCTGCATATTCTTTCAAGCATTCTTTGGTTAGAGTATTGATTATATTCTTCTCTGGAGAAACGGTGAAAATGCTTTGAAATTCTTCGAAATAGTCGGTGGTGGACTTTTCTAAATAGTCATTGCCGAGCTCTTTAGCATCGTCAGGGTCCACCTGGTCACTGGGAGGAACATCACCTTCAGGCGAAACCAGAACAACAATGCCATCATCTTCATCGTCAGAAGACCACGAATGCTGCAATCCGTCTGAACTGCCCTGATCAACGTTGCTGGACATGGAATCGTCTGAGAAAGGACGTTCATTACGAGCCGCCATGTCTCTCCTTAGCTGCATTTCATGTCTCATGTTCACTTCTCGTAGCATGTTGACAATCTGCTGCTGTTCTTCTGCATGGTACCTGTAGTAAATACTTTGCATCAACATTTGTGTAGATGAAGTTGACTAAAGAAGTTTTTAGAAGAAAAAAATTGAGATCAATTTGCAACAATTTTAACTTTTCTGCAAATATTTTTTACCTTTTGCAAATAGTATGATTAAACTGAATAAATTTAATTCCCCGTGTAAATTCGGCTTAGAATAGTCCCATTGTAGCCCATGCATGTCGTAAAAGGCGACTAAATGGCGACGACAGTGCCGGGGGGTATAATCGGGTGGGGTAAAGTCAATTTTTCCATGTCTTTGTGCCACAAGGTCAAGGACGAAAAGAATTTTCATTTTTATGCTTTAAATTGTCTGCGGATTCATGGACTTGGTTTAGATGTTGCTGTCAACCAAGTGGGATAAGAAACATAATATACAGCTGTTTATGAAGAAAAAAATAGATTCTGTATTAATTCTTAGATAAATAAATAACCATATAGAAATAAATAGAATTCATAAAATGTATAACTAAATCAGAAAAATACATAATTAGGATACCTAAAACATAGTTGTAAGTATCGTAATAACCCTCCCCCACCCTCCCGAAAAAAAAAATCTAGTGCAGTTTTTAGTTTACCTAAATTTAATTAAGTATTGCAAATAGAGACTTTTTGCTTTATTGCTATGCTTTCTAATAGAGAACTATTTTGTGCATAAGAAACAAATTTTGTAAACATTGATTATAACTATTAAATAAAGATTCGTTTATCGCATAAAGATTCAATTCTCTGTATGGTCCGTATTTTTTATACAATACTGTCTGTATACGCACGCATAAAATTTTATTGGATTCAACCTAAAGTCTATACACGGCCTTTATTTCCGTAACCGTTGGCCGTAGATAATATATATACTTCTATTAAAAAAAATGTATTAATATATTCATATTATGGCATTTATATTAAACAAAATATTGAAGAAAGTAAAAAAAAAAACTAACTTTTTATACACTCCCTTTTCCTATATTTGATAAAAATTTACCACTCATCCTATCAAATGTAACACAAAAAAGTTTCACTTCAACAAAAATTAACAGTGATACTTAAATTCAACGTTTGCGAGTTTGTGAACCTTTAATAAGGGGTCGATTATAAGATTAATAAATCAGTTTGAGTTCAGTAAATCATATAATGTCCTTCTACGTGGAAATGAGATGGTCAAATATAGGTCCTCGACCTTAAATGTAGGTGCAGCTATAATAAAGTGGACATGCCCCATGCACTGAATATCTGCACAGCGAACTCCAGAGGCGAAACATGGAATTTTTTAATTTTTTAATTTTGAACTGAATCAATTTTGATAAAAGCTGTCAATGACAAAGCTATAGAACCATTGTAGAAGGATGTTGCGTCAATATCTGAACATACGAACAATACCTAAACATCAATATACGAAATACTCAAGAAGTTAGGATACGCATCCATAAATCAAAGGCAATACATTCATTTTATAAACATCATAGACAGTATGAGGAAGTTACAGACAAGCAAACAACGGAATGTGGAGGAATCTATTGCAGATATTTCTTACAATGGCTAGCAATGCTCAACTTAATGCGAGACAGCATTAAGTCATGAATGCGTTGGAGCTTAGCTGGTGCAAATGTGACAGGCAAGAGTGATAGAACAGTTCAGATCTTCCAGAGAGTTTGTCTCAGTCGCGTATATATGCTCCTTGACAAAACCCCAGAAGATGCTCATGGGAGGCACTCTATCGGCCATCATATATAATAATTTGTTCGATCATTTGCAGTCGTGGGTATCTATTGTTGGTATCTATCGAATTCAGTACCTAGATATGAACGGACATCTGCTGTTTTATGCATTTGGCGCCAATTATATTGGTAACACATAGGACAATAATCTCGGAGAAGTAACTTCATAATTCGCTTATTTCTCTCATATTCGAAGAAAAGTTTGTTTAAAAAAACTATCATATCAGTGAACTTTCAAAGAATGGGTTATTTCAACAAATTATTATTTATGTTCATTGGAACTTTTCATTTTCAAAATGATGATTCTACATAATTCTATGATGTTCTATTAAATTTCTAACTGACATTTCTTTGTCTATCTTTCTTATCTTCAGAGTTAGATTTAAAAACTTCTATGTTTCGCTACAATTCAAAGGTAATGCAGTACATGGAGAATGTGTTCACTTTACTAGAAGTGCATCATCCTTTATAATAGGGGAACTCTCCCCTTCAACATAAAAAAGGGCATTGGTATCTTGATTTCAAACTGGAATTCATTTAAATAATTTTAATAACTAATATCTCTATGATGCCTGAAAAATTTCCACGTTTTGAAACTAATGCGTCAATCACTTAAGGCTCGTTCCCACCGAGGCGAGAGACGTGAAGATTCAAGAGGCAAGAGACAAAATTTTGTCGACCCCTTCACAGCGAAACGTCAGAAATAACATTACGCCTAGTGAAAAACCGCTTCTAGTTGAAAGTTGGGCAACTCCAAGCGGCGGACTGCAAACCGGTTTCAGGCGACCGCGGTGAGGCTAGTGAATGGTCAAATTTTTTCGCTTGCATCTTCTCGATTTGGTGAGCACGAGTCTTTAATGTTTCAATCAATTTTGGTATTTAGTGCATTGGGAATGTGTTCACTTTACTATAGGGGCATTATATTTGGGGAACTCTCCCTCTTCGACATAAAATGAACATTACACCCTGATTTCAAACTCGAATTCTTTAAAATAATTTTATAACTGATCCCTCAACGTTGCCTTAAAAACTCCCACATTACCAACTAATGGCTCAATCAGTTTTTGTCTCAGTGAAGTTTGTTGCGTTATGTTTGCTAGAATAAATGTAAACTACAACTAAATACACATATAAGGCAAGGGGGCATCATTTTTTTACTTTCACCAATACTGACTTTTTAAATAAAAAATGCCGTAAAAAGAATATTTACATCATTTAAGACACGTTTGCAATTCTAAGTAATGTGTATGAACAAGGGTTGATGGAATAAAGTCTGCACACATATTTTAGGTTAAACCCTGCATGTTATTTTGCTGATGGAGAACTGACCAAATTAACTTGCCATGAAGCGTATCC
Source organism: Caerostris darwini (assembly GCA_021605075.1). Taxonomy (NCBI): domain Eukaryota; kingdom Metazoa; phylum Arthropoda; class Arachnida; order Araneae; family Araneidae; genus Caerostris; species Caerostris darwini. The sequence continues at coordinate 163,735 of BPLQ01004441.1, forward strand.
AGAATTAATTTCTGGGGAAGGCGTATGGATTGAAGTTTCAGATAGCTGAGGATTTAAGTTGCTGATTGATGACACTTTAATCTCTTCCAAAGCTTTATCCTTAACTTCATCTTGAGATGTTACAGGCAGGTCTGCTTCAGTTTCTAATAAGGTCTCTTTCGATGCCTTCTTCGCATTTACGTTTGCGTCTTCCCGGGACTCCAATCTGGAAACGAAATTTAAACACATTTTTTAGAATAGAAATTGGGATCGCTTAAATAATAATATTATCTTTAAATTGTATACATGATGCACCATGCATTTAATTATAGCTTATTTAATATTTTACTTATAGCTTATTTAATGCGAAATAATTTAAATGGTAGCAGTCACAAATAATATGAATTTTGACTCAAGTTTAAAATGCAGCAAATGACATTTCCAGTTACGATTTCTGGAGGTTCCAATCTACATAATAAATTAAAACAATTTTTTGAAAATTGAAATGGACGTCTTAACTATATTGGATCTAAATTGTACCTATCATGAACCATATACTTTAATATACTTTCTTAGAGAGTAAAACATGAAAATACTACTGTGCCCAAAAAGTAAGATCAATTACTTTTTTTTTCAAAAACTCTTTATTTGTTCTTCCAAATTTATTTCATCGCCTTCAAAGTACTCCCCTCCGGACACAATTCACTTATGCCAACTTTTTTTTTCAATCCTCAATGCATGCTAAAAGGTCATCGGTCACCGAAGTCGATTGAGGCCTTCAAAGCGGGCAGCGTTTCACGTTGAATCTCTTCAATCGATTCGAAACTGTGTCCCCGGAGTGGTCTTTTCAGTTTAGGGGAAAATGGAATTGATCGATCCTTTTGAAATTTCAACATCATCAGTGAGGTCTCTAATTGTAAATCGACGGTTTGCTAGCACCAAATCTTTATTTTTTTAGACATGAGCTTCGTTGGTGGAGTTTGAAGGTCGACCCGAGGGCTCTTCGTCTTCAACGCGTTCTCTGCTTTCTTTGAACTGTTTATACCACTTCTAAGCTTTTTTTTTTCCGATATAGGAATGCTCACCGAATGCCTTCTGCAACACTGTATACATTTCCGCAAACAAAATAGAATGCAAGTTCTTTGCTCAAGTAATTCAGACGTTTCAAAAATCGCCGGAATCAGTTTTAGCGTCTCACAAAGCCAAGCGTAACTCAAACACTGATGAATATTTTGACACCAAATTTCATGTCAAGAACAGTGCTAGCAACCTAAAAAAAGAAGAAAAAAAAAGATGAAATTTCATAAGACCCGGGAATTTTAAATGGAAAATTCGTCTTATTCTTCGGACACAGTAGTATGTAGAATATAGTCTACATTACCTGCACTATACATTATCTGCATAAAGAACTAAACCTACATTACCTGTCGTCATTATATCGTGGGAATTGACTGACAGATCTCTCTGGCTCATTCTTGGAATATCTAGAAAATCGTTTTGGAATGCGGTTCTCTTCCCAGTTGTCTTTAACGCGACAAATGGGCGGCATTCCATTCCAGGTCATGAAGTAACGTCTTCCCAGATGGGAAAACATGTCGCTATTGCTGCTTCGATCATTCTATAAACAAAAAAACTGCAATTATAACTAATATATATGACGTTTTTATACCATCAAATCAACCTGCATCAATGTAATTATGTGGTTTTAAATATTTGACTTGCTTAAATTTCATATTTTACTCTTTTTTTTAAAAATTCTTTTGATATAAATGTAAACAGTGACAATTCCACTAACTGTTGATATTAGAATGTAGAGTCAACTGAACTTTTACTGCATTGAAGTTCTTCAATTGATTATGGTCTTTTATCGATTAAGAATAATTAATTAGTTAATTATCCGGACATCTTTGCGATACTATATTTTTCCTGTACTCACATGAAAAATGTTTTGTCATCTTGTAAAAAAATTATTTAATTTTAATTGAATTATTTTATTTTACAAGTTTAATCGATAATAAACATTAAATTGTTATTTTTTTAATTTTTGATCCGAACGCTGGTCCTACATAAATTTTGGTAATATGATTTTTAAAAGGATCTCTAATGAAATAAGAAATTAAAATATAATCTATGTTATAAAGGTATATATAATCTGTTTAATAAAATAATATATAATCTGTATAATAAAGGTAAATTATATCATACTTTAGCATTCTTCTTTTTCATTGGTGCAACAGTCCCGTGGTAAGTCATGACCATCTGCTTATTGGCACATTCCGAAATAGGAGATGATTTCTTTTTACTGGGCAGGGTTATCAGCAGTACATCCAATACTCTACGCTCATATTAAACCGTGGCCTAAATGGCCGAGTGTCTGGTGCTCAGAGCCACAGGTTTCGGATTCCAGTCCCGGCAGTGCCTTGGATGTTTATAGTGGTTTGGAATCCACTTTAAGCCGTAGGTCCCGTTTTCATATGACCTTATCACAGAGCCCAGTCAGATATCTCAATCATATCATTAACCAACTGTAAAGGGGCAACTCAGCTCTAGGCACAGTGATATGGTGTGGTGTAGTAGTAGTAGTAGTAGTCATAGGCATATACTTGGATAGACATAGATAGGGACATACAGTTTTAAGTGGATTCTCAATCACTACATATATCCATGGTTCCGCTGGGACTCGAAGCTGAAATCTATGGTATCGAGCGCTAGACTATAGAATTATACTTTTTTAAATCAGCATTATGCACCTGTTTCAAGCATTATTTATTATTAGTATTATAGCATCATAGCATTATTCTTCCTTTTTTGGAATTATTTCGATATCTAGTTATTTTATGCATTAACAAAGATTTTATTAGTAGAATTCCTTTCTTCGAAATGTGTCTTAACATTCAATTAAATTATATATGAGAAACATATCAATATTGGAATACAAATATTTATAACAATTTTTCATATAAAAATGTTTTTTTAAATATTTGAAAAGAAAATACATTTTTTTTTATTCTTGTTAATTAAATATATTTCTTAAGTTTATTTATTTATTTATGAAGATTAATTAATTAAAAACATTTAGCATACCTTTCCGTTGCTCCATCTCCCATAATGATAATCATTCTCCTTTGAATAATGCTTATTTCCATAGGAATTTCTGTAAAAATTTTGCTCGCTCCTTTTTACCAGATAGAAGGAATCACAATTGGACTTCGATAAATTTGGAAGCTGAAGAATAAAATCTAATTTTTAACAAATAAAAATTGTTTCAATAACAGGTATTTTTAAAATAATTTCCCTACAAATAATGACATTTTTTTTAACAGTACTATCGAGGATCTTATCTAGATTAGAGAAAAAGTCATCAAAACTCTCATTTAAAAATGTAATAAATAATATTAAGTCAATATTAATAGATCATTATGTTAAGCCTAGTATAAAATATTAAGACTCTATCTTTATATATATAATTCTTCTGAACAAGTGTTTCTCATTGAACTCCTCTTAAATGGCTGGACCGATTTAGATGAAATTATTTGTGCGTGTTTCAGTGGGTCTCTGGATGGTTTAGATTTACAATTAGACTAGACAGATGACGCTGAAATTGATATAATTCTTCTGTACTCGTGTTTGTCACTCAACACCTCTTAAACGGCTTGATGGATTTATAAAAATTTCTGTGTGTGTTTGACAAAACATGGAGAATGTTTTTATGCTATCCTCTTTGTTGTAAGATACCACCAGGTGGTGCTGCAGTGTATCAACTTCTATACCGTTCAACCAATCTCTCTGAAAATTGGTAATAATATCCATTCCAGTATGGAAAATAGGTTCACGCTATCTACTTTATTGTTACCTGCCACCAGATGGTGCTGCAGCATCTCATCTTAAATACCGTTCAAACGATATCCATGAAAATGGGTATGCATATACACTCATGTCCATAAATTAAGGATAATGAAGTTCAGGCAAAGAAAGAGACAGAAGCAAAACAAATTTGACTTATTTGTAAAGTCTATTTATTAAACAAAAGGTAAAGAGCAAAAACGATGCTATATGTTTGACATAATTAATAAAAATTGCGATTTTTACTCCCTGGAGCAAATTTCAAAAAAGAACCTATTTACAAAAAACAGTATAACATGGTTAGTATGATAGTTAATATGGAGTACGCCTCCCGGACAATGCAATACAGGCCTTACAACGCCTAGGCATGCTGAATATCAAATTATCAATCTGATCTTGGGGAATATTACACCACTCGTCAAGCAATGCCCTCCGAAGTTCCGGTTGACAGGTGGGAGGGGGTTGACAAGCTACAATTCGTCGGCTAAGTATATCCCACACATGCTCTATTGGATTCAAGTCCGGAGAGTATGCTGGTCAATCCATACGGGTGATATCCTCCAATTGAAGGCATTCGTCTACAATGTTTGCACGGTGAGGACGGGCGTTGTCATCCATAAACAGAAATTCAGCACCCATGGCGCCCTGAAACAAACGTACATGCTGTTCCAGAATGATATCCCGATAGATGTGGCCTGTCATCGTTACACTCTGAATATGCAGGTCAGTTCTGGAACCAAGAATAATTCCTCCCCAAACGAGCCATTCTGCACCACCGTAACGGTGTCGTTCAATGGTGTTCTCTTGGTGGTAACGGGTACCTGGCGCTCTCCATATGAAAGTCCGACGAGAATCGGACTGCAAACTAATCCTGGACTCGTCGGAAAACATCACACAAGACCACTGTTGCGGTGTCCACAATGCATTCGCTCTACTCCAGGTTAATCGCAGGCGACAGTGAGTTGCGGTAAGTGGAACACATCTGACAGGCCTACGAGCATATAGACGAATGTGCCCTAAGAGTCTGTACACGGTCTACCTTGATACTGTCGTACCGGTAGCTGAAGAGAGCTGACGAGACAGGTCTGATGCTGTGCTCCGTCTGTTTCTTTTGGCAGTAACTGCTAAATACCGGTCCTCATTCGGCGTTGTAATTCGGGGCCGACCTGTGCTATAACATCTACTAACATTTCCATCATCTTGGAATCGTTGCCAAAGACTGGAGATGACACTCTGGGCGATTCCAAGTTCCTCGGATACTTCCAGCTGGGTACGTCCACATTCCAGTCGTCCGATAATTCTACTACGTAAAAAATCATCCAAATGCTTCCTTTGTACCATACCTATGCGGTTATAGCACTGAAAGGCTTTTAAAGCGCTTGTGAACAATTTTACTTCTTTGCCACCATTCCTTATATACCCCTCTCTTACACTCTCGTCATTGTGACGTACTATCCGCTCCATCTGGTGGTTTCCTGTAATTTGCATATTCTTCTTCAAGATGTGTGTGATAATTCTACAGGTGAAATTTTTATTTTAGAGTTCAATTTCAGTGTGATACTGAATTATCCTTAGTTTATGGACATGAGTGTATATTGGAACATATACAATATATTCGCGATATGTAACATTCTACAATCTCTTTTTTTGGCAGAATGACGTATGCCGGTTTCTGCTAGTTATTAAGTAACATTATATTAAGCCTGTTATTAAATATTAAGCATATATTACTGAAATATTATGTAAACAATAAAGGTATTAAAAAACACTATGTATTCAAGGATACAATGAAAGCTTCAGCCATAACAGGGCGCCATCTGGTGATTTTTACAATAAAAAAAAATTTTTTTTTCTTATTTATAAAATTAACTGATATGAATTGTTTTGTAATATTTGACTACGCTTCAGAAAAAAAAATATACATAAAAATTCAAAGATTAAAAAATAAATTTAAAGCAAAAAATATAAATTGAAAGAAAAAATAAATTTAAAGAAAAAAATTATAATTTCAAAGAAAAAACTTAATTCAAAGAGAAATTGGACTTCCAGATTTATAGTGCTAAGAAATTATGCCTGAACATACATACTCATATATATGCGCAATTACATTCATTTATATGTATATAGAAAACAATAAAAAAATACCTAATGCATAAATATAAATATAATTTATGTGCCTTTATAGATTTAACATACGATATCCTCAACATTTGCATTAGTGCATCAGTCGTTTTCTACAGCTATCACTGGCATTCCATGGTTTAAACTATTGTTAAGTCTTGCTGCTTTTTGAAAAGTTAGATCTAGAACTATCTATTTATCGGTTTACCTACATATACATATAGATGAGCAACCAGGGGAACGACTAGGGGGAGGGGGAAGGGGAAGGCTTGAGGACATTCCAAGCTAACAAGTGGGCTGAAATGTTCATAGACTGACACATAGATGGCGCTACTAGTAATAAATCCATATGATTTTTAGTTAGCACTAACCTTCTAAAGACACGTGTATAAATTTGACAGCTGTTGCACAATTAGTATGTGATTTATAGCATTTTTAGTGAAGTTATGGTATTTTTGTGTTCATCACGTGTAGTCCACTCGACTGACTGCAGCTCGGCTCGGCAGCTCCAAACAATGCTTAGATTCATCAGTTCGTTGTTGTTTTTGGTCGATTGTGAGCTCACATGGCACCCACTTTGAACAGAGCTTTCGCATATCCAAATATTCATTCACGATATGTCAACACATTCTTTGATACCTTTAGGGTCTCAGATATCTCAATCAACTTCACTTTACGGTTATCAGAAATTATTTTGTGGACTTTTTTGATATTTTCGTCGGTAACAGCCTCTTTGGGGCGTCCACTGCGTGCTTCGTTCTCGGTGCTAATTTCGAATCGTTTAAATTTAGCAAACCACTTCTCTACGGTTGATTTTTCTGATGCAAAGTCCGAATAATGTTTATCAAGCCAAGCCTTGACTTCAATAGTATTTTTTTTCGCCAAAAAGCAATGCTTTATTAACACACGAAATTCCTTTTTATCCATTTTTTCAAACTAACAAAAGTTGCTTCACTAAAAATACTATAACTGACATACTAATAGTGCAACAGCTGTCAAATTTATACAAGTGTCTTTTGAGAATTAGGGCTAACTGAACATTATATGGATTTAATACTAGTAGGGCCATCTATGTGTCAGCCTAGGAACTTTTCAGCTCGCCTGTTAAAAGTGAATTGTGCATGTGTTAAAACTTGTGGTCACTTTCCATTTAGGCCCAAGTGATAAGTGATAAGTGATTTTTGTTTAATATTTTGTATTTAAATGTATCAGTGGTGTAAATTTTATTATCGCGCCTCAATTTGTTGTTTGAGCAGAAGTTTTCCTGATTTAGTATCATTAAATACTCATTGTAATGTTGAAGTTGACCTAAAAGACGTAATTGATGGTCTAGAAAAAAATAATTTATTTTTCGTATATGTAATTTTTATAGAAATTAAATTTCTATTTTTTGTGCAATACTTCTTAATTTTAATGTTTTTTTTATTTAAACCATATTAGTGCAGCTTAAAAATTATTAATAAATTAAATACTATATTGAATTTCCACCTCAGATACCTTTCCTATTAAATTTTGACTTTGTCATCTAGTAACATGATCACTCCGTCTGTATTTTTTAAAAATTATCTTTAGTTCATTTATTTAAATAAAAATAATTTATGCGATAATGTTCCTCTTAATAATATTTTTCTTTTAAAAATTGTTATTTATAAATAGTTATCCTGAATATGTTTTTCCTTACGATTTACCAAACAATCGTTTGCATTTTTCACAGAAAATGTTTCCCTGATAAAATTTAACAAACCTAAAAAGTATTTTATTTTATTTTTTTTTAGTCGCACAACACCGAAACATATCTGATAATTCGTCATAAAACTTTAAATCGCAATATTTTATTATGTTCACATGTGACAGATATGTTATAATTCTGTGATTGTATATTAAATGCAATTTTATATACAGTGTATTGCATTTTATATAGAATATATATTAAATGAAATTAATTAATTCGCAATCACTATTTTAAATTAATGTTACTATAGAAATATTTACATCATGCTTAGATAATCAAAACTTACCAGCCAATAGGGAGGGACAAAACAACCCCTAGATGGCCAATCATATCGGTTCGAATAGCAGAAATTACGAAAATCTGGATACATAGATGGAATGTTGTGACACAGAGAATTACTTGCTTGGAGGCATCTTTGATAACTAAAAATTTTAAAACAATCACAAAATATAATCATATTAATACTAAAGCCGCATTCACACCAAGGCGTTGAGACGCGAGACGAAAAGAATCGACCAATTATAAACAGGAATCTCACGCTGAGACTCGTGATTGGTCGACGCCTCATGCCTGGCCGCTCAAAGCCTTGGTGTGAAACCGGCTTTAATGTTAGAAATATCAATTATTTAATTTCTGAACATTATTAATTTAAATAAATCATGTATAATATAAACTACAACGTAGTAATAATTCAATATATATTATTTGGTAAATGTTATTTCGTTGATAATTATTTCTTATATATTAAGTGGTGATATTTATTTTTAAAAGAACAAGAAATCACTGTGATTTTAATAATACTGTATTATCTATAGTTATAAATGAAAATTCAAATTTTCTTGCAACTCATTACCAAATGTTTTACTAGTCAAAAGCGGGCTATCTGATGTTTTGTTATGTATTGGTCCAACGGGAAATTATAGAAAAACATTTAAAAATTCGATATATTTATGTACTTATTTTTCAATAATTTTGAATTCCAATTCCGTAAATATATAATTCACTAAGTTCGTAAAATAATAATATAATAGTTTCTTTATGTCAAACATTAAATTTTTTGATTTTTCGATGATTTAAAATATTATACTTGAATAAATTACAGATTATCATTCTGCATATATTTTCCGATTTGTCATGTTAAATATTTGGTATTATTTATGTTGACATGTTTTTTTTGCATGACAACTATAATTAAATTAATATATTTTATGTATCACTAACATAAGTTTTTCCTTTAAATGAGAATCTAGAAACAAAAAGTTTTTACTCAATTGTGATAAAAGTTAAAAAATAATAATAAAATAAAATGAGATAAAAATATATATAAAAAAAAAACCCAAGAATTTTTATCTTAAAATTATACTTAAGTATTTTATCTGTTGTTTATTAGTAGATGGCAGCACCTCACGACATCTGTATCATGAACTGATTTCATTAAAAAGAAATTTCCGAAGAACTCGGTATTTCTATGTTTGTGTTATAAACAAAAGTTTACAGAACTTGTTATATAAAATTAAATAAAAAAGGTGTGATAACCTTTACGTAACATACACTTGTTTTGTAATGGCTAACAGATTTGCTATATAAATTTAAATCATTTAAGAATGGGTAATACTTTCCTGATGATCCGTTAGTATTTGCTATAACAAAAAATTAGTTTAAAATTAACGCTCAAAGGGTATTTCGGCTAATTGCTTTTCGTTGACGATGTACGACGGGTAGATATTTTATACTTTGGCGTAAAGCAATATCACTTTAGCAATACAACTTTTCTAAGCAAAATCTTCGAACAATCTTCTATAAAAACTTTTTGTATGCGAGTGTTTTCATACGAAACATGATAGTGAATTAATTTTCGCAATTACTAATTCAACATGTGGCATTCAGAAACTCAATAAACAGGCATATTGGTAGGGTTGTAATTCTCTTCGCTTAGAATGCCAACCATCATTTGTCGTACTTTGGCGAAAAACAATTTTTGACGCGAAATCACTGCTTTTTTTATTTTTTATTTTAACAAGTATATTACAAACGCTTCATCGACTCATCGACAGTCGACGAATGGGCGACATTGCCTTCTGGAAGGACTTTTAAGGGTAACTAAAGCATTTACGTGTTTCCAAGGAACTAGGATTCAAAACCTTGTTCTCAGCGCTAGTCAAGTTCCAAATCGGAATGCAATTACATCCTATACTGTAGAATCAAAATGTTTTGGCCCTTGGCGATAAAGTATTTAGGATAATTCGCCAATAGTATTTTAAATTTATGCATGTTCTAAGACACTAGCTGCTACCGCCGACATATATTACAACAAAGTGTATGCCCCATAAGTCACAAAAACAGAGCTTTATGGAGGTTTTTCTGGTATTAAACTGGCTTACATATGCGTTATGTAGCTAGTTGACTATTTAATGAAGTTGTTAAAAAATACATCTTAGTCAAAATAAATAAATAAAAAAAAAAAAAACTTACTTTGTAAATTCAATTTCTTCAATCATTTGCTCCAAATATTTTCGTGACATTGTTTAAATCTATAGAAATATAAGTAAGCAATAGAGAATAAAAAATTTAAATTGTTTGTTTGCTATATAATTTAGTGGTAATTAAAATTATTTTTAATTTCTTCTATCTATAATAATAGTATAATCGTTTATAATTTTACTGTAAGAATTTATTATTAAGTTTCTACATAACTTTTATTTAACAAATAATTTGGAATTTGTCGTCTAAAATTCTTTCCACCAATGTAACTGGTTGAAATTTTAAATGAAGTGAATTGCAAAGAAACCCGGGTTACCACATTTGCGTACTTATCATTCAGTTGGCGCCACAAAAATTATCTAGTTCCCTACAGCCACTATTTTGCGTTTTGACCTACAATATTGTATTATTATAGTATATTTCCAGTATTATGTACATATAGTTTATTTTTTCTTTATATATTTAAATAAATGTTTTTAAAAATCATATTCTTTAGGCTTTCGGTTTCAATGTATTCTAATATTTTCTTCTATTCGCTTTTTTTAAAAATGATTCACTTCTGAAAATAATTTTAACGAAAAATTCTGGCTATTTTATGTAAAATGTAATGTAATTTTATATGTAATACAAAGTTGTATTGTAATTACTCGTGTATTTTAATTTATCCTTTGTAAATAGTAGCAGAAATCTATTTATATAAAATAATAAATGTGCAATTTCCTTCGGAAATATTTTAAATTAAAAGCAAGATAAATTAAAATTGTTTTAGAATGCTCAATGATAAAACGATAAATATCTGACAATAAATATTAAATAATTCTTAAATCATTCTTTTCGCCATCAACACAATGATTATTTATGTCTACGTTGATAGTTATTTGCAGAATTTTTTAGTTATAGCAAATAAAGAACATAAATATAAATTCTTTCAATTATTTTTTCCGATAAATTATTGATTATTCTGAGATTGTTCATATAACGTATGTTTACAGTATATGATGCAGAAAATAAACAATTTTAATGATGCTGCCACTCATGAAAATACGAAACAAATAAAAAAAAACGATTTTTTTAAAATTTATTAATAACTTATATTTGTTTATCAAATAATTTTCATTTTAATGCTGTTGAAATAATTAAGGTTTTATAACAACCGTTATTTCATTTCGAGCAAAAAAATTTTATTTTTTATTTTTAGAATGCTAGTTTACTGCAAAAACGTCATTTAGATGATGTTTAGAATGTTTCATTTTAATGCTGTTGAGATAACGTTTTGGGGCAACCGTTATTTGAATTCCAGCTGAAAAATATAACTCTTTAATTTTAGAACGTTAGTTTAAAGAAGAAAAAGGCCGTTGGAACGTATTAAATTTTTCTGTGGTTTTCTGATGCTGTTCGTTTTGTTGTATTCATTTATTTGATAAGGCAATAAGAAAAAATCATTTTCTCCTCCAATAAAGGATTTATCCGAATAAAAATAAGTTATTCTTTGGTTTCTTTTTTTACCTTTTTAAATAATTTTGTTTCATCATTCGAATTTGGCATCATAAACAACATGAAATATTTGTGACGTAATAGAAAAAAATTGCGTATTAGCGAATAATTTTTCGTAATTTTATAGTAACAGCGATTATTATCTTTGTCTAAATAATACATTTATGTGAAATAAGAAAACATAATTCCACATGATAATTTGAAGATAAAGCGATTAAATTTGGAGTAAAAGCAATTTAAGAATAAAATTTTGGCAAAATAATGATCTATTCTGGCGTTAAAGCAGCAATATATGATAAAAAGAAAACATTAAAATTTTGCCATAATAGTGATAAAATTCAGGCTATAAAGCGATATAAATTCTCGTAAAAGACAATTTAGGCATAATTCTTTTGGCATAACAGAACTAAATTTTGGTGGAAATGCATTTTTCGCAAAATTATTCAAGGAACAAAAATATTTTTAGTGATAAAAATTTTGTGATAAAACATTAATTTTGACATAAAAAAACAATTAAATTCGTATAGTGAGGCAGTTTTTCAATAAAACCAAATAGATAAATTTTGCCAAAAAAAAAAAAAAAAAAAAAAAAAAAAAAAAAAAAACATTTCAAGGATTAAAATTTTGGCAGAATAGTGATAATATTTATCTTTAAAGCGATAAACTTTGGCTTAAAAGCAGTTTTAGGAATAAACTTTGATGTAATAGCTGTTTGGCTACTAATGTTGGCGTAATATCAGTATTTGGCAATGAATTTTGGCGAAAAGTGTTTTACGATGACATTGAACTTCGGTACATATGTTATTTGTTTACTTGGCGATTTGGCATCCCAGTGAAGGATTTTGGCGCAATATCATTTTACCGCGGAAACTACCTGGTGCATTCATTACTAATGCTTACTTGTCGACTTTGGCATTCTGGCGATGCATTTGGCACAAAGCGTACAGGTTTCTAGATTTTTACCATGATTCATAATTTATATTCAATACAAACTTGTTTAATTCATGCAAGAATAATTAAATAGAAATAAATGTACACGTTCATTTAGAAGTGTTTTAAATTATATATAAAATGAAATAAAAATATATTTACGAAACTTAATGTTGAAACTAAATTCAATAAATAAGACAGATATTTTTATACATATACCAAATATAAATGTGTACAGATTTGTAAAAGAAATTACCTACCGTTGTCTTGCCACTTTTTCCTGAATGGAATTTTGCTAAAGAATCCACATGTAGTTCAAAAATTAAACTTGGAAGAACAAAACAGAAAAAGCTGAGGCTTTAATAAATAATAAGGACCAAAAAAGCACAAATTGGTTTACTGTATCACATTTCAAATCTGATACAGAGACTGAAAATAATTCAAAAACACTTTTAAATACAGTAACGGAGAAGTGTTGTTTGCAGTCTAATTGAATGAGCATGAATAAATAAAATGATCACTTCGTTACCTTGAGAAAATTTTATTTTTGTGTTATATTGATCTCATTTTTTATTTTTTTACTTAGTTACTTATGGAAATGCATCGTAAAGTAACTAAATCAGTTTAACAAAGTCGTTACCTGTTTATTATTTATTCACTTTAGCAAAAATTGATAGCTCGAGATGTTTTTTTTTTTTTTTTTTTTTTTTTTCATATTTAAAACATGGTAGATTCAAGACAAGATTTTAAGTTAGAACTAATTATAAAACAATAATAAATATGTACAATAATATAAACAATAATAATAAATACAATTTTTTGAGAAATTTCATTATTACTTTCAGTACTTTTAGAAATAATCTAATTATATGCAGAACATAGAATTAGTTTGCGTATTCAGAAAAAATATTTTTAAATTTTCATTTTCAATAAAATGTTCATATATATATATATATATATATATATATTTATATGAAGATTTTGATGCTGATAAGCATGAGGCTAAAGGTCAATCTGCTGGCCTCTGTTGTAGACACTGTTCCAAAAAACTCAATGGCGTTTGTGATGTTTGGCTTCTTGCCTCATGAATCAGATTACCTGCGGGAGTCTCTGGGTTTTCCCCCATGAAATACGCAAATGCCGGGTAAATCCCCCTTAAAAGACTTCCTGGAAGATTTTTTTATTTTATGTCCAAAAATTTAATCACCCGACTCGTGGCAACAGTAGAGCGGAGGTTCACTGTGCTGTCGGCTTTGTTGTAAGCACCGTTTCAAAACAATGAGACTCGATGGCCTTTGTGATGTTCAGCATCTTGCCTCGGTAGTCAGATTAGCTGGAGGGAGTTACCGAGTTTTCTCCCATAAGATAAGGAAATGCGGGTTCGCCCTAAGAAGTCCTCCCGGAAGGCACTGGCCTGCTTCTTCAGAGACACAGAGTCTAATCAGACGTCCACCTACGGGTACTCCATCACACAGAAGTTGTCGCCCTATCCTTCCTTCTTTCTATGAGACCACAAGGTTTCATCGAATTGTTGTAGATGTTGTTGTTGATAAGAAATAACCTATGTGTTAATATATGCATAATAAAAATAAATAAATACTAATAATTTATGAATAGACTATAATAAAATTATTGTTTGACGAAGCTACTGAATTTAAGGATAAAGATTCTAAAATAATTAAATAAGATTAAATAAATTATTAAATATAAATTATTATTAAATAATAATTAAATAAGATTCTTTAAATCGATTTTCAAATAATTTTGGTAAAAGAATCAGAAAACTGAGAAAATTAGATTTTACCTTTCGCATTTCTGTATTAGTAATACTATTTTTTTTTAATATTTAAATACAGGCATCTTCTTGAATGCAAAATGAACTATTACTTTCATTTGATGCACAAAATCTGTAAAATAGAATAAAATTTAGAATTATTTTTTTTGTTTATTCGTAAACTATTTTTGCTAAAATACAACTTTTAGATTGGTTAAATATATAAAGTTTTTGATTCTTTACTAATTTTAGAATCATCTGGATAAATGCATAACCATGAACCGTGTATTTTTATACATTTAATTAAATTAATTTCTTTTAGTTTGATTTCAATTTAAAAATAAATTTTTACTAGCAATATATATATATATATATATATATTCTTGCTTTTAATGCCAGTTTAATTTGAAAAAAAAATCGTTTGATGTCTAGAAATGTGTTTTAAATTTAATTCCTTGAAATATCCAATTTTGAATTTGCACGCAAATTATATTCATTTGACATTATATTTGTTTGTATTATTTTATTTATTTATTTTTATATTCCGTTTTTTTAGTAGTTTGTATATTTTTATTTCTTATTTGTTTGTATATATTTTATTACAAACGTTTATTTAAATGTTGCCGGTTTTATTTTTATTATTATCATTTATATTTTTTATTATTAATTTATTTTGTATATTTTTTATTATTAATTTATTTTGTACATATTTTTTTTTATTTGTTTGCATATTTTTATTTATAAATTTTTTTAAACTATGAAATAATTTGGTTTCTGTTGATATTTATATTAATTGTTCTTATATTTCAATCAATACAAATATATTAATTATTATTCTTCCAATTTATTAAATAATCAAATATTAATTCCACTATCTGATTACTGTCCAACTTTCTCCGGTGCCATCTATTAATTTTTGTTTCAACTTGTACACACACACACACACACACACACACACACGCACGCACGCACACACACACACACATATATATATATATATATATATATATATATATATATATATATAGATATAGATAGATAGATAGATAGATATAAAGAGAGAGATTGATAAACAGTTGTATAGTATGGTTTTTAAGCCTTAGAATAGTTACTGAGTATCACTTAAGTTCAAAATAACTTGTATAACTCGTGATACGAAAAGCCAGTATAGCATTCATGGTAGCTTGTCTAAGCTTTTCATATTGATGGGTACATTTTCCGATGGAAAGATTTTTTATTTATCTCACATAGTCCACTAATGAATACCAGAACTTTCTCATAAAAAAACAATTAAATGTGATGGTCTGTGTATTATGTTTTTTGCTATAATCTTTATCACTGTATTGCATTTAAAAAAAAACATTAATTCCTATTTATTTATTGATGAAGTTCTGAAAAACTCATTATCATATCATGCAATCCATGGATAGCTTTTGGTATTCAGAATTGAAAGTACTTGGCTTGTGTTGACATTTATAATAAATATTCATACTTCTATACATAAAAGTTAAAAATATGAATATGGTAATATTAAAAAACATGAATTAATGAATAGAATAACTATTCCTTTTTATGCTATATACGTATATATATATTACAGCATAATATATCTTTAAAAAATATTAATTTATATTTATTTATTGATGAACTTCTGCAACAATCAATACCATACTATTCAATCCGTGGACAGTTCTTGATCTTCAGTATTAAACACATGAGGCCCAGTCAAGTACAAGAAATAAATAAAATTAGAATTATTAAAATTAGAATAATAAAACAATAATTATCTAACAATAATTATCTAACACACCGAAAGTATTTATTTAACATAGATGAATATAACAAAAGTATTAAATATGTAAATATTTGAATTAAAAGCTTTTCTCAATTCCTACTATTAGTTCACACTCTCCTTATATATATCTTGTTCAAATTTTCAATCGTTCATAAAATACTTTTTATTCATCGAATCAAGTTCAAATACATTTTTTGAAACTTGTAGTGGATGACACTTGAAGTTAATAAAGTTGTTTCAAATATTAATTCATTAATTAAATTTAATTAATTAATTTTAGTTTTTTTTTTCAAATTTAAGTTTTTTTTAGATGTATTCAATAATAGATGGCGCCAGATGTAAGAGGAAAATTTCAACTTTATTTGTAAAGGACTTTTCTGCAATATAAAGAAAAAAAAAAGCAGGAATTGACTTAATTTTTTTTTTTTTTTTATATTACTCGTTTCTAATAAAATTAAAAGAAAAAAAAAGTTAAAAACAAATATATAAACTAAAAATTGGCAAGAAATATTTAAATTACAAATTAAAGCCAATATATTAATTAATTTAAAAAAACGTTTAATTAATCACATCATATAATTTCCGATCCAAATGAAATCCTAAAAACAATAACTTGTTTAATTATAATTATTTCCTTTTTGTCCATCATAATACTTCTATGATAAATCGACAAACATATCAAACAAATTCGCATTTCAACACAATTGCTAATAAATCAGCCATTAAAGTCAACTCTAGTTTAAAATAATTACTTTTGCCATCTGTAAATTCCTTTTGCGGAGAGACAAACTCGCAACCATCTGCCGGTATTCCCAGCCAATGCAGAGATTACAGAAACCCGATTTTCCGATATTGATAACAACTCTCAGCTCTTTGGGAACTCGCACAACAGTTGTATTCACCAGTCAGGTACTTGGTGACATTTTACAGTGTTGAAGTTCTCTCACGAAAATGTTGGTCAATGTCATATACATTCTACCCATGCTATTGGGTAGGACTTTTGATGCCCGCTATGATAGAGTTGGAATTGATATTTTCCCCCAATCTGAATTGAACAAAGCTAGAGTAAGTATTATATAAGAATTGTTGTATTAGCATTTTCAAAATTACTTAATTTAATTTTTCTTAGCAAATTATAAGTATAATAATTAGAATATATATAAGTGCTTATATTTAGAGCATTAAGTACTTATATTTAGTGCATTAAGTACTTATATTTAGTGCATTGTGCTTATATTTAGTGCATTAAGTGATTTAATGCATTATGTACTTATATTTAGAGCATTAATTGCTTAGATTTAGTGTATTAATTGCTTGGATTTAGTGCATTATGCTTAGATTTAGCATAAGTGCTTATATTTAGTTCATTAAGTGCTCATATTTAGTGCATTAATTGCTTATATTTAGCATAATATAAGTGCATTAATGTTTAAAACAGAAAATTGTCTCATGTGTTTTCTAAAAATGCTGTTGCACTAAAAAAAGGTTTTGTCCTAATTTCTTATTCCCGATAATTATCTCACATTTAGATTGTTTAAGATTAGATATATGACCTTCAAGCTTATATTGTTTTTTAAAACTAACATATTAACATATTCCCGAAACTTTAATTTATTAATAAATTACACACACACACACACAAACACACGCACACAAACACACGCACACAAAACTGAAACTTTAACTGAAAAAAATTAAATGATTAATACAGGGTCAGCATAAATCTAAAAAAAAATTATATTCTCAAAACTACTACACGTAATAAAGTCAGTGATACACGAAAATAAAGAAAATTCTTCTAGGTTTTAATTAAAATTTAACTTAAAATTTGTTTAAGGTAAAATTTATTTTTAATTAAATTAATTGCAGTTTTAATCCATGGAACAAATATGGAGTCAAATGATTAAGGGACAATATAATCTTCTTTTCATTTTAACTGCACTTTATTTTTGCCATATTTCCTGAAACATTAATTTATTAATAAATGGCAAAAAAAAAACTGATTAGAAAAAATAAACGCTCAATACAGGGTTAGCCCAAATCTAAGTGATCTAATGATAATAATAGAGTTGAAATTGATACCTTTCCTCAGTATGAATTGAACAAAGCTAGAGTAAGTATTATAGAAGAATTTTTGTATTAGCATTTTCAAAATTACGTAATTTAATTTTTCTTTGCAAAATATAAGCATAATATAAGTATTATAATTAGCTTATATATAAGTGCTTATATTTAGTGCATTAAGTACTTATATTTAGTGCATTGTGCTTATATTTAGTGCATTAAGTGTTGAAAACTGGAAATTGTCTCGTGTGTTTTCTGAAAATCCTGTTGCACTAAAAAAGCTTTGCGCTAACTTTAGATTATGTGATTTGTTATATTTAGATTATATATATGACCTTCAAGTTTATATTAGTTTTTTAAAATTAACATATTAACATATTCCATTAACATATTAACATTAAAATTAACATATTCCTGAAACTTTAATTTAATAATAAAGGACAAAAAAAAAAAAAAAATTGAAACTCTAGTACAGGGTTACAGGGTCTTAATACAGGGTTACAGGGTCTTAATACAGGGTTTAGCATAAATCTAAAAAAATTATAGTCTCAAAACTACCGCACGTAATAAAGTTATTGATCCACGAAAAAAAAGTAAATTCTGCTACGGTTTAATTAAAATTTGTTTAAATTAAAATTTACTTCTTAAGTAAATTAATTGCAGTTTTAATCCATGGAAAAAATAATGAGTCAATTGATTAAGAGACAATATAATCTTCATTTCATTTCAACTGCATTTTATTTTTGAAATATTTCCTGAAACTTTAATTTATTAATTAATGACAAAAAAAAATGATTAGAAAAATGAAATGCTTAATACAGGTTAGCCTAAATCTAAGTGATCTAATGATTAAGTGTTTAAAACTGAAAAATGTCTCAAGGATTTTCTGGAAATCCTTTTATACTGAAAAAGCATTGTACTAATTTTTTATTCCTGATAGTTATCTTACATTTATATTGTTTAAGATTAGATATATGACCTTGGAGCTTTTATTATTTTCAAAACTCCAATTCGTTTAATCCATCGAAATGGTTTGTTAATCTTAAGTTTTTATACTGACATTTACAGAATAATCTTTATTTTTTAAAAATAAACCAACATTTTTTAAACTGTTAAAATGTTTCCAAAAAATGTTAAAATGTAACGAAAAATCAATTGATTGAAAATTTAACTAGTTCAGAAGTAAGGCTTTATTTGATTAAAAATATTAAGAAAATTGCAACAACTGAACTGCGCGTACATTTTGTGGACAAATTTGTTCTATATGCTTATATAGTACATATTAGCTACAATTAGTTTGTACTGTACAAATATGAAATCACAGCTGATAAAAATAAATATGCAATAATTTAGATTACAAGAAAGTAGTGGAAATTACACAAAACAAACATAATTTTTTTTTATTTTTTATTTCTTATTCTTTTTTCTTCTTCGAACATATTTGCTCATATTCAAGCCAAATTTGTAATATACCGAACACATAATTTTAATTTACAGTATGGTCCAAAATTCGATATATCCACGGGATAATCAACAAACACATTTTCTTAAATGAAAGATCATTTTTATCATTACAGATGACCAAAGTTCAAGTCTTGTTCTGCAAGGTGAAAATAAAAACGCTATTTCGATATATGACTCCCTAGCTATCATACCATTCACAGAAACTGAAAGAAAAAAAACATTTTCAGGTATTTTGAGGTATATTACCTGTAGCAATATTAGCTATTGCTGAAGAATTATAAGAAGAACACACATTAAAATTTAACAGTTACGGTTATAATTATATGATTTTGAAAATTTCAAATGGCAACACCTATTTTTTATTGGAAGGCGATCTCTATATCGAAAAACTATAAGTAACGTTGGAACGGTACCTGTAGCACGTAAATCGCCCGCGCTGGACTACTACTACTACACCCCACCACATCACTGTGACTAGAACCCTTTACAGTTTGGGGATGATATGGGTGAGAATTCTGACTGGGCTATGTGACATTCTACAGTCATATGAGACGGGGACCTACAACTTAAAGTGGATTCCGAAAAACTACAAGCATCCATGTCATCGCCGGTACTCGAACCCGAAATCTGTGGCACCAAGCAATAGAAAGACTAAGAAGAAAAGTAAGAACAACCAATAATTACAAAGAAGAAACAGTAAGCAAAACATTTTAATGTATTTCGCAAATTTTTCACGTGATTTTCTTCACACGCGATGACACTTTATATACAGCAGATGTTGAATAGCACTAAAACATGTATCACGACAAGAGGAATTTGATGAACCTGACATCTGATGGCATCTTTCAAATAAGATGCAGTTTGGGAATTAAATGCATGCACTTTTGATTTAAAGTATCCCCAAAGCCGGAAATCCATTAGAGTCAGATTGGGGAATCTTGGTGGCCATGGAAATATGACATGGCGGGAGATGATTCTATCACCAAACTATTGTATCAAGAAACGTTTGACAGAAACCTCATAAAAGGGGGAGCGCTATCTTGCATCCATGCGACGTCAAACATTTCACTGTAGGGATAAATGAAATCTAAAGTGTATGCGTTTAATTCACAAACTGCATCTGATTTCAAAGATGCAATAAAAAACACGTTCAACAGATTTCTCTTGTCATGGTACGTGCTTCAGTGCTGTACACCATCTTCCACATGCGAAGTGTCATTGTGTGTGAAGAAAAATTTGTGAAATACATTGTAATATTTGATTTTCTATTGCTTCTCTGTCTTTATTGTCTTTGACATTGGTGTTGTCATTTGAAGGTTTCAAAATCGTGTCACTGTAATAGTAACTGTTAGAGTTTAACTGTTGTTCTTATTATGATTCTTGAGTGCATACCTCAAAATACCTTAACTCAAAATTTCATTCCGTTTATCTGAATGGTATGATAGCTAAGGACTCATATACCAAGAAAATGTTTTTATAATTACCCTATATACAGATGAGAATGTTCCCAACACACAGCAATAATTTTAGTAATAATATTAATTATTAAAAATCATTTCATAACATAAATTGTAAAAAATTTAGCATTTGGACAGATAATGTTAGGTGCTACATTATTCTCATTTTTTGCATTCTGACAGGTGGTATATAACGATGTATATTAAATAACTGAACATTCATGAAAACTCACTAGATACCACTAGATAAGACAACAGGAACATTGTTGACAAATAACATTTATTATGAAAAATCATTGTATAATATAATTTGTTAAATATTTAACACTTGAACGTATAACAATATGTATTACATTGCACTCTTTCCATTGCTTTCTGAGAGGTAGTATATAACGATGAATATTAAATAACTGAGAATTCATGCAAATACACTAGATAAGACAACAGCGACATTGTTGACAAATAATATTAATTATTAAAATTCATTGTATCAGTTAATAATTATAGCTATATATATATATATATAAGATAATTATTGCTTTGTGGAAGGACTTCCCTTCTTATCAAAAAAAAAAAAAAGTACATACTCGGCTATGCGCAGAATTGCATGACATATAATTCCTCTTTGGGTGAGAGTCTATTGGTCTGCTCAGCATTTTTCCTGAACTCCATAGGGGTTATTCCTACAGGTATGTAGAAGGAAGCATGATGAATGATTACATATATATATTGTAACATAATTTGTTAAAAAGTTAACATTTGAACGGAAAATGTTATGTGTTACTTCTTACTCTTTCTTTAACTTCTGAAAGGTGGTATTAAATAACTGGGAATTTATGCAAACCCACTAGAGTCCACATCTTTTATAACAGTTTCACCACTCTTTTAAACAGGTTTTCGAAGAACCCGAAAGTATCTCTCGATATGAGACAACCAAGTCATCCGAAGAGGTTCGTGATTTGTTGGAAGTATCCGCGGATTTGTCTCTCAAGGTGAAAGCTGGGAAAGTGGATTTCAAGGGCACTGGGTCCTATCTCAAAGACACTTCCAAACTCGGGAGGATGATCGAGATATTGACCAGGCTCAAGTTCAAAACGGTTTGTAACATTAATATTTTAATTCCTGTATATGTCACGTTTCTTATCTGAACTTAATGTAAGAATCTATCTTAACTTTAATTGCATGATAAATCAGGGACAATCTACTCATTAAACAGTCCTTAACCTTATCATTAAGTCGTAACCTTTATTGTAACCTTTAATTGCATTCTGTAAAGGAAAGCGATCATCATTAGCTAATCTTTTATTTTACTGTTTAAATAATTGGTAAGTGTATATTGTTCTATTACAAGTAGAAGAGGCTCGCTTTCTAACAACATCTTCAGTGATTTTAACACGAATAAAGATCAAAATGAATGTATATAGGGGATGTTATAGATAATTTTGTCACATAAATATCTTGTACAGTTCGAATAATTGGTTCCAACAATTTTCTGAACTATTTCAAATCAGACTTAATAGAGGAACTAAATGTATAGAAAAAGTGATAATTTGTTCCAAAAAGAAATGCAATGTTTCTCATTAAATCATTATCATCATTGATGCTACAGCCTCATGTTGGGCAAAGAACATCTGTCTACTGGCAGATTTCGAGACAGAAATTAATCATTAAAGTTAACAGACAGACAATGTTTATTCATATTTTCCATGTCCATTCTCAGTATGTCATGGTGCATACATATAAAATTGGGAAATTCCCAAAAATTTAAATATTGTATTTCATAACATGGGGACCTGACGGCAGACTGACTGGCTCTAGCTGCACAGACTTCGGGTTCAAGTCCCGATTGGGTCATGTATGATTGCAGTGCTTCAGAATCCACTGTAAAAGGTAGATCCTGGTCTAATATGATTGTGGGCATAGGGCTGGCAACCCTTCCTCATGAAAAGAAAACATCACCTGTCTCGAAATCTGTCAGAAAGCAGACGCCCATGGTTCCAACAGGGATTGTAGTGTCAGGGAGTTAGTTATTACAAATCTCTCTTACCATCTTAAATCTACTCTTAATAATAAGAGTAAGTCTTAAGTTTACTCTTAATCATCTTAAAAGGATACTTCACATTGTAATATTCATTTTTTAGATCTGTATCAGTATTTCCTTATTTTACAGCATGTCCTAATCTTATAAGAATTTTTTGATCTCTCACCTTTGGTACAAATTAGAGTGTTGTTCTTTTATAAATTCAAGCACACATCCATCGTTCTTATAAGATAAAAGAAGTAATATAAAAAAATAATAATAAAGTCAATTCCTATTTTTTTTATTCTATTGCAGAAAGTCCTTTAGAAATAATTTCCATTCTTTTTTTTAAGTTCATCTGGCGCCATCTATTGGTAGATATATGCAACTTAAATCTAAAAAACCTAAAATTAATTAATTATATTTAATTACTGAATTAATATTTCAAAAAAACTGTATTAACATCCAGTGTTCAAAAAATGTATTTGAACTTGAGTGGATGAACGAAAAGCATTTTATGAACGATTGAAAATTTGAACAAGATATATATAGGGAGAGTGTGAGCTAATAGAAGGAATTGAATAATAATCCCGGATACAACATAAATGTACATCTCAAAAGAAGACGAAACTAACTTATTCTGGCTTGAATCGTAGCCCAGCGGTAAGGTGCTCAACGAGGATGCAAAGATGGCGATGGTTCGAATCCACTGACGGAGTCCACAACAATCCATGCTTTCAAAAAAAAGGCACGCGATTGTGATCTTTTCACTTGGTGGAAGTTATTCAATATGATACAGGGTTACGATTCGTGGCCTAGTGGCAATGTGCGCAGCCAGCATGCAGGAAGATTGATGTTCGAATTCGCTGGCAACGTGATTGAGTTACTGCTTTCAGAAACGAGAAAACTGGAAGGTTATTGTAATATGTGTCGATTCGATACTCCGGTTGCCTAGTGGGAGTTTTCCGGGTTTTCTCCGACACGAAACGTAATGAGAAGCATTTACCCCTCAAAAAGGTACGTTCGTCTCTCCGAGGTCATTTTGCGCACACTTTAGGCTAATTAGACCGGGACCTACAGTTCAACGTGGAATTGAGAACCACTCGCAAACATCATGCTACCGCCAGGATTCGAAATCGAAGCCAGTATTACCAATGGCCACAGCTCTAGCCAATTGACCATCAGGCTGCCGTAACCCCTAAAAGCCCTTCCTGAAAGCACTGTTCTCTCCTATACCCATCGGTGGGCTGTTCGCGGTATGTACGACGCTCACCGATGTTACACGCTCATCTTTCTAACTGGTAGGTGGCTACATGGCTCTAGGATGAGGTGTGGAAAGATTGAAATGAAAATATGACGCAGGGTAATTAGCCTGAAAATCAAAAATGTCCTTTCATAGCTGCCCATTGGTAAACTTTTCATCACACACATAAGTGAAAAAACATCGCAACTTGTTACAAACTTGTCTGCGCTAGAAGTGAATTTCCCTTTATTTTTGAATTACATTTAACACCGCATTCCCATTTTAAAATAAATATGTCAGTTTGATGATTGGCACTATTAGGTTAGATTATGTTTGAAAATAAAAGTAAACTAATTAAGTCGCACCACTATTTTTAAAAATTCTAATATTAATAAATATTCTGTTTGCTGAAATTAAATGCAAATGTTACGAAACCAAATCCTCTGTATTGTGCAAAATATGCTACATTCTATGCCATATATTATTGAGGACATACAAGTAGCATATATGCTCATTGTGAATAAAACATTAAGAACATAAAGTTTAATTTTTAAAATTCAAAAACCTGATTATAATCCTATTGAATAATGCTTTAAGATTTTGCACAAGTTTTCCTAAACAGGTTTCCAACTCTTGTCGTTCACATTAACGCAGACAAAGTACTATTTTCCAGTGGCCGATGGGCTAATACTAGAAATTATAATACTAAAGTAGTTTATCAGTTTCATTAATAGTTTTCTGGCTTTTAATACAACTGCTATAATTATTATTGCATTGCAGTTTGGATTACGGGACGATAAATTTTATAATTGGTTAGAAATTTGGTAATTTATTATTATTTGATCCATCTCTTTGCTATTAAATATTATTTTGCTCAGCTATTACACAATGTTAATATGTTATATGTTAATATGTTAATGTTATATATGCGATATATTTGTACCAGTAATCGAAATATTTTGTAATTCCAAGCAATGCCATCTAAACGATGTATGCAACATATGAGGATATCTATATAATATGGGCACCCAAACAGTGCAAAATTAAAGTACCTATATGACATTTTTGCAAATTGTAGACATTTTAACGTTTCTTCAATAACAGTTTGATGGCCTGATGGCCTATTGGCTAGCGTTCTGGCCTTTGGTACCACAGGCTTCAGATTCGAATCCTGATGGTGGCAGGGATGTTTGTGAGTGGTTCGGAATCCACGTTAAACTGTAGGTCCCGGTCTAATTAGCCTAAATTGTGCAAAAAACAGACAGTAGAGCGACAAACCAAACCAAACCTGTAGTAAAAACAATTATGCATAATATGAAATTTCTAACTTCATTTTATAATGCCTATTTAATTTTTAGTTCTCACACGATTTTTTTTGTTTGCCTTAATCCACTACTGGCTAGCGATTCTTTCATACAATGCACTTACAACTTTTTATTTCTCTCTTGGTAATTTTCACGATAAGTTTTTGTTGAATTTTTTTAATCGAATTCAACTGATCAAACTATTTCATCTCGAGTAAAAATTCATTTAAATGGAGTTCCAAATCTGTTGACAATAAATATCAATATTATTCATAGTAGAATAAATTGATGTTCCCCTTCATTTAAATTTGAGTATATAATAATAAATTATATGCAAATATTACAAATGAGAAATAAGACTAACATTTAAAGTGCTAAAAATGTTTGAAATTTTTATTTTTGCATCACCACTTTTTTTGAATAAGTAATAAAAATAAAAGGATAATAAAAATGTTTAAAATTTTATTAACAATATCATTAAATAGTTTTTTTAAAGTTTGCATTTTTTTATAATCAATTCATTCTTTGATGAGACAATAATTAAAAACAGGAAAAATTAAAAAAAAAAAAAAAAACTATTAAATGTATTTATCAAAAACACTTTGAATATTAATTTTGTTTTAATATATCTTCATTGTTCTTTTTAAAATTAATAAAAAAATATTTCCTATTCCCTATCTCTATTTTAACTGAAAATGTTAAGTAAAAAATTTGTAGTCGTTATCATTATATGCAGCGTGTGGATAAAAAAAATTTGTTTTCTTTTTAAGTTCATAGATGGCAGCACTAACTTTAGAATTATTAGTGTTTTCGAATGTCGGTATTTCAACCGGAGATTATTTCCCACTCTATATTGCTGCAATATTCTTTAAATATCATTTAGTGAATTTTGGGTTCTTTTAATTTGTAAAAAAGTAATTGTAAATTAATTAATTCCAATAATAGAACAATTATAAATCGGAATTCTAATTTTCTAAGTCATTCTGACCATGGTTAATATATTGGATTGACCCATATGAAATAAACTTTTGATAATACAATTTTTTGGAGGCTACAAAAACAAATTGTTTGGACATATTTAATCAAAATTTGCTGTATGTGTGGCTGTGTTTGTGTGCGTGTATGTATGTGTATGTACGTGTGTGTATATATATATAGATAGATATTTATGCATATAGATATTTGCATATTACATAAATTAACTTTTCTACTCAAAATTAATCAACATGTCAAAATTGTGAATCATGCATTTTATTATGTACTGAAAATAAAATATTTTTTTTTTATATTTGAATTGTATTACCAAGTGATAGTTGAAATGCAAATAATAAAAGCAAAATTTCATTTTTGCGTTTCATTGTCGTAAAAATGACATTGATGGTTATGAAAAAGATTAACGAAATGAAAAAAATAAAGAACAAATATTCAAAAGGCTTTGTAGAGATAATTCTAATATTATGTTATTATAATAGAAATTCATTGGCTTTGTGAAAAATGATGATAGATTTCAATATTTTGTTATAAATAGAACGGAATTTACTGTTATATTATTATTTAATAAAATTGAAAATATGGAAACATTTATTTATCTGGTCA
This sequence comes from Caerostris darwini, assembly GCA_021605075.1. Taxonomy (NCBI): domain Eukaryota; kingdom Metazoa; phylum Arthropoda; class Arachnida; order Araneae; family Araneidae; genus Caerostris; species Caerostris darwini. Next base: position 191,032 of record BPLQ01004441.1, read on the forward strand.
TTAGCTGATAGAGTCCCAAAAGAACTGGAGGTCTGACAGGGAAAACGTGACATCTTCATGAAGTGTGATTTAGCTTTATGTCTCAAATTTCGAAGCGCCATTTTTGGCATAATATACTTACTCTTAAATTTTATTTTGCCACGATGTTTACACCAGGTTTTGGGCGAATATTGATTATAAAAGATGTTCCTTTTTGTCCCTTGTCCTCTCATTAATTATGGCGCCTATCTTGTAATGTGTTCCCTAAATATACCAAAACATTTTAATTTTTTTTTCTTTCTTATAAGTTAAGCACTTCTCAATTATTAAGCAAACTGATATTTCTGACTATTTTCAAATAGCTATTTTCTTTTAACAATACGTTAAAATAATGTTTTAATGAAAATTTTTTTGTTCATTTAAATTCTTATGAATACTTTCACGTATGAATTCGGCAACTGATACATCCGTCGCCGTGGCCCATACTTTTAGTCATCAGAGTTGCAAGGAAAAAATTTCGAAATTATTTTTATTTCCTTAAAAATTATTCTACTTTAAATGATTGACTAAAGATTACTTTGACCCTTGTCAGATTGGCTAAACAAATAGTTTTGCTTTTTTTCCCTAATGAAACTAAAATTAATTTGACTACAGAATATAGTGTCAATATTGACTCATTTTATGGGAAAACAGGTACTCATGAACAATTAATTAGGAAAACGTTAAGGTTAGTTAGACTAATTAACCCTAATGTTTCGACTAACTACTTTAAACATCCCACCAGATGTCATTACACTTTTTCAAGAGTTTTTTTTTACATCATTCTTTAAAAGTTATTTTGGATTATTTATGTGGCTGAGATTATGAATAAAAACTGAATTCCTTCAGCAAATCAAAATTCTTATAATTGCTCTAAAACAACATGGATTGAAGTTAGTTAGCACAAAGTTTTATAATTCACAGAATTAAATATTTCGAATATCTTCTTCTTCATTGGTGCTTCATGGTGGGCCAAAGCATTTCGGACTACTGACAGATTTCGAGACACACTTCGCTCAAAGTTCTATAATCATATTAGACCAGGACTTGCAATTTAAAGTGGATTCCGAACCCTACAAACATCCATGGCATCGCCGATACTCGAATTCGAAATCTGAGCCAACCGCGAATATAATGCCAAAAAATTAAAATTAACTAATTTATCAACTAATAACCTATAACCTGTAACCAACTAAACATGAGATAAAAAATCTATTCCCTCAGTTATATTATTCATACTATCACTTTATTTTCTCCAAAGTTTTGTTAGGGGCCTGAATGGCCGAGTGGCTAGCGCTGTAGCGCTCGGTAACACAGGTTTCAGGGTTCGAGTCCCGGCGGTGCCATGAATGTCTGTAGTGGTTCGGAATCCACTTCAAGATGTAGGTTCCGGTCTGTTTAGCCTAAAGTGTGCCTAAGATGACCATAGAGCGACAAAGCCAACCGTTACTCTTCTTTGCAGGAAGGCCAAGTGTGTTATAATTGTCTACTAGAATCATACCCTTCAGTATCCTAATTTACAAGAAAAAAAAAGTAATCATAAAATAATGAATTTTATTAAATGTTTTTAAATTTTTGTTCTTAGTTTGTAAGATTTGGGCCTGAATGGCCGAGTGGCTAGCGCTCTGGCGCTCGGTACGACAGGTTTCGGGTTCGAATCCCGGCGGCGCCATGGATGTTTGTAGTGGTGTTCTGAATGCACTTTAAACCATAGGTCCCGGTCCTAATAGGATCGTAGAGCGTTGCGGGGGCATTGTTACTCCGCGTCCGTCGCTTATCTTCACGTTACACGCGCCACCTGGGTAATGTAAAGTGAGTAACATCTGTGCAGCGCTTGCCTTAAGGCATCCAAGACCAAGCTGTCTAAATATTTGCCAGCTGCATTAGAAAAACAAATTGTAATATGTTCGTTGTTAAAATATCTTAGATTAACTTATTATTTAAGTGTACTTTTCGTTGAATTCCTTTTTTAAGCAAAATCATTCAAATTGATTAAATATTATGCATTGTTTTTTTTTTTTTTTTGTTTTTTTTTTAGCTTATTTTTGGCTGCCTTGTATTTGTCGAAGGCAAACACTATTTAATTCATGATATCGTACATTTGGCAATCATTTCCTTTGGATTTCAGATTTTTTCAGTTGTTATCCTTCATTTCCCAAAATATTGGTTAAAGAAATGGTTATTTGTTGTATTTATTTACCTTATGTCGTCTTTTTAAAAAATAAGTAAAAGTAAAGACACATTTAGTGATGATAATCCAATGTATCCCAAGGTGATCTCAAATACTCTGGCAATAAATCAGATTATTATAGCTAACATTGTAATCCTAATCCTATTTTAATTATAATAGTTAAAGTTAGATTTCAATTTCTATAACAAATATAAATAAAACTAGTTAAAAATTTATTGAGGCTAAATTTAATGCACAATTTTGATTTTAGTAAAAAATTAAAATATTTATGGAACAATACTGTAGTAAAAATATTCTTAAGATGTTATTGTGGTTTTTATTGTATATTTATTACCTAACTTTGCAAAGTAACTATATTTTAAATTAAAAATCATTAATATTTCATTAGATACATAAAACTCGAGCCCGACTCGTGTCTCGGTGGTAACGTACGCCGCTGGGGTGTATTATGGCTGAGGTTCATTTCTCTGGCGCCTTTGTTGTAGACACTGTTTCAAAAATTGATAAGTCTCAATGGAGTTTGTGATGTTTAGCATCTTGCCTCATTAGTCAGACTATCTGGTTGTGGAGTTTTTCAATTTTTCTCTCATACGTAGGGTAGTTCTCCATGGAAGTCCCACCTGAAAGCATTGCCCTCCTTCTTCAGCGATTAACATATTTTTATTAAATTCTATCTTCAGGTGCTGTATTACAACAGATGCCCCCCTCCCACCATTCTTTCATGAAACCACATGTGTTCATGGACTTAGTCTAGATTTTGTTGTCGACCAAGTTGAATAAGTAACATAAAACAAAATAAGTATAAGGAAAATATTCACCTTTTCATGTGGTGTGGATTCTCGTTTTTTTTTTTGTTTTTCAATTAACACAAGAGAAAAATTCCTTTAGAAAAACATATTCATTTGTGGGAAACGTACACATTCAATGAATGACCACTTAATAAAATTAGCGTGTGTAAATTAACGTTAGTATTAACCAGATATTTCTAAGGACTACTAATTTGAATTACTATTTAACCAAGTGAGATTAGGAAACAACATTTATTACAATAATCCACAATAGATTCATTTGTGGGAAATGTACACATCCAATGAATGGCCACTTAATAAAATTAGCGTGTGTAAATTAACGATAGTATTAACCAGATATTTCTAAGGACTACTAATTTGAATTACTATTTAACCACAGTAGATTAGGGTTTCAACAACATTTACTACAATAATCCACGATAGATTCATTTGTGGTTGCATGTACACATCCAATGAATGACCACTTAATAAAATTACTGTGTGTAAATTAACGATAGTATTAACCAGATATTTCTAAGGACTACTAATTTTGAATTACTATTTAACCACAGTAGATTAGGGTTTCAACAACATTTATTACAATAATCCACAATAGATTCATTTGTGGGAAATGTACACATCCAATGAATGACCACTTAATAAAATTAGCGTGTGTAAATTAACGATAGTATTAACCAGATATTTCTAAGGACTACTAATTTGAATTACTATTTAACCACAGTAGATTAGGGTTTCAACAACATTTATTACAATAATCCACAATAGATTCATTTGTGGGAAATGTACACATCCAATGAATGACCACTAATAAAATTAGCGTGTGTAAATTAACGATAGTATTAACCAGATATTTCTAAGGACTACTAATTTGAATTACTATTTAACCACAGTAGATTAGGGTTTGAACAACATTTACTACAATAATCCGCGATAGATTCATTTGTGGGAAATGTATACATCCAATGAATGACCACTTAATAAAATTAGCGTGTGTAAATTAACGATAGTATTAACCAGATATTTCTAAGGACTACTAATTTGAATTACTATTTAACCACAGTAGATTAGGGTTTCAACAACATTTACTACAATAATCCACGATAGATTCATTTGTGGTTGCATGTACACATCCAATGAATGACCACTTAATAAAATTAGCTTGTGTAAATTAACGATAGTATTAACCAGATATTTCTAAGGACTACTAATTTGAATTACTATTTAACCACAGTAGATTAGGGTTTCAACAGCATTTACTACAATAATCCACGATAGATTCATTTGTGGTTACATGTACACATCCAATGAATGACCACTTAATAAAATTTGCGTGTGTAATTTAACGATAGTATTAACCAGATATTTCTAAGGACTACTAATTTGAATTACTATTTAACCACAGTAGATTAGGGTTTCAACAACATTTATTACAATAATCCACAATAGATTCATTTGTGGGAAATGTACACATCCAATGAATGACCACTTAATAAAATTAGCGTGTGTAAATTAACGATAGTATTAACCAGATATTTCTAAGGACTACTAATTTGAATTACTATTTAACCACAGTAGATTAGGGTTTCAACAACATTTACTACAATAATCCACGATAGATTCATTTGTGGGAAATGTATACATCCAATGAATGACCACTTAATAAAATTAGCGTGTGTAAATTAACGATAGTATTAACCAGATATTTCTAAGGACTACTAATTTGAATTACTATTTAACCATAGTAGATTAGGGTTTCAAGAACATTCTGCTACAATAATCCACGATGGAAACGATATTTACCTAAATTTACCTCTATTTAAATATGATAAAAATATATTTTGTATTATCATATTATATAAAATTTAGTTTATTCTGAACCAATTAACGTACAAACTATTTTTTCTTCTTCTCAAGGTGACCGTAGCACTTCCACCCGAAGTCCAACCTTTTCCTTCTTGGACCCAGAAGAATAAGAACGATCTGGGGACTCACTTCGTGAGAAGTGTCACTTACGGAGGGGAACTGCTGGCTTCGATTCGTTTCAAAGCCAACAAGGACTCGGATTTCAATGCAATCAGCGCAGAAATCGAATCCAATTTCAATGGAGGAGACGCACAAAATCTTGTGGCAGAAGGTAAATTATATCTGAAACCCCCTTTTTTTAAAATTATTTTCAATTGGAACATTAATTCAAATATAGGCTAATATCTTTGCAACATTTTGGCCTATATTACATCCATAACGCAAGAAGAGGCCCAACAAATTTGATCACAAGTACGATTAAATCACAAGGATAATTCCCGCCAAGGTCAGTTTGGTTTGTCGGCCTATGGGGTAATTAGACAGAGACCTACAGTGTAACGTGGATTCCGAATCACTGACACTACCTTCAGGATTCGAACCTGAACTCTCGATGTGACATTTCAGGGTCAGTGTGAGACATTTCAAATGAGTGAGTTGAATTTCAAACCAAATAAGCTTTAACGTTAATTGAACTATAACCTTGAAACTATAACTGTGATGAATAAAGTAAGAACCAAGCATATAATATTATTTTTAATTCTTAATGATGATTTTTTACCAAAATGATATAATAATGATCAATTACAATTAATGGATCCTTTACTAATTAGAAGCTTTAATAATGTCATTTGTCACCAACAACTATGTATTTTAAAAAATTCGCAGGAAAATAAAAAATAAATATATAAAAGAAATCGTAAGTTGCCAGTAATTATCAATTAAACTTTTTTTTAAATTTTTAATCATAAATTTGTTTTCACTAATCTGGTAATTAAGTTATTTTATTTTAGTTAAAATCTTCGCAAAGAACAATGAACCTAATCACAACCATTGCCAAAAAAACCGATGTTTCCAAAGTAATTAATAAATGTGCTGATTGGCTTTTTCCTTTTTCTTTTTTGCTGAGATTTTTCTTCGATGGCCTCGTGTAACTCTTTTGAATATCATAGACCGCTTATGCAACGGACGAGAAAGGAAGGTTATTGCCTTCCGGAAGCTCAGTTATTGTAGGAAAAAAACCTCTTGCGACTGATTGCCGAAGTTAGAGGCTTACACATTCTGTCACAATCGCAATCAGGCCTTTTAGTTTTTCTGAGAAGTATTTCACTCTAGATGAAAATGAGCCCGACTCGTGGCTCAGTGGTAACGTGAGCCTCTCGTGAGCTCCATTCACTGACTACAATTCTGTAGACACTGTTTCAAAAACGCCGTTGCTATTTGGTATGTATAGCATTTTGTCTCGTTACTCAGACTACCTGGTGGGAGTTTTCCTGGTTTTCTTCAATACGATACTCAAAACCAGGGCGGCCTGATGACCAATTTAATAGTGTTCTAGCTTTTGGTACCACCACTTCAGGCTCGAATCCTGGAGTGCCATGGATGTTTGTTAGTTGTTTGGAATCACCTTTAAACTGCAGGTTACTGTCTAATTAGCCCAAACTGTGCACAAAATGATTGTAGGGCGGCAATCAAATCATATCGAATTTGGAGTGAACTGCAGTTGTGCATCTGATATATATATATTTAGCAAGCTACTCTGGTAATTTTCGAATTATTTTATTGTCTTTCAAATTTTGACAAAGAACAAAGTTTATCACAACAATTGCAAAAAAAAAAAAAAAAAAAAAAAAAAAAAAAAAAAAAACTCAAGGTTCCCAAAGTAATTAATAAATGTGCTGATCGGCTTTTGCCTTTTCTTTTTTGCTGTGCTTTTCCTTCGATGGCTTTTGTAATTCTTTTGAATAGGGCCTGAATGGTCGCGTGGCTAGCTCTCTTACGCTCGGTACCACAGGTTTCGGGTTCGACCCCCGGTGGTGCCATGGATGTTTGTAGTGGTTAGGAATCCTCTTTAAGCCGTAGGTCCCGGTCTCATCTGACGGTAAGAGCGTCTACCTACGGGTGCTCCAACACAACAGAAGCTGCTACCCCTTTTCTTCCATCTATGAGTAGAACACTCATGGGATGTCCGTCCCGCACTGCAGGACACTGAGGATTAGTCAACAACTCTTTTGAATATCACGAACAGCTTATGCAACGGACGAGAAAGGAAGGTTATTGACTTCCGGAAAGTCAGTTATTGTCGAAAAAAAAAACTCTTTCGACTGATTGCAGATGTTAGAGGCTTACACAATCGCAATCTGGACTTTTTAATTTTTCTGAGATTTACTGTACTACTAGATGAAAATGTTAGCCCGATTAATGGTTCAGTGCTAATGCGCGCCACTGGTGATCATTATGGCTAAGGTTCAATATGCTGTCAGCATTGTTGTAGACACGGTTTCGAAATACGAGAAGGCTCGACAGAGTCTGAGATGTTTAGCATTTTATCTGGTCAGTTTGATGGGAATTTTACGCCTTTTCTCCCATACGATACTAAAATGCAGGGTTGTTCCCCGTATATGTCCTTCCGCAAGGCGCTGCTCTCTTTCTTCAGCGACTCGGAACCATGTCAGACTTCTACTACTAGACCAAACCACATCACTGTGCCTAGAACTGAGTTGTCCCTTTATAATTTGAAAATAATGTGGGTGAGAAGTTTGATTGGGCTCTATAGATGCTCTATGGTCATATTAGACCGGGATTTACGATTTAAAATGGATTCCGAAACACTACAAACATCCATGGCACCGCCGGGACTCAACCTGAGTTACCCAGTGCCAGAGTGTTAGTCACTCGACCATCAGGCTCTTGCACTTAAAAAACTCTGGATGTGATAATTTAGGGACAGGGTGAGTTTTGAAATAAGAGAGTTGAATTTCAAACCAAGACACTTTACCGTAAATTGAAATTAATCTTTGACAAATAAAGCAAAATTGACAATTAGTATTATTTTATGTTTTAACTGGTGACTTTTTACCAAAATGATTAATAATGATCAATTATAAATATTGAATCATTTACATTTAATTTAGAAGCTTTTAATAAGTTCGCTTTTCACCATTCATTTGATATTTAAATAAATTGACACGAAAATAAAGATTCTTATAAAAGAAATCGTAAATTGTCAGTAATTATCAATTAAAGCTTTTTTTAATTTTTAATCGTAAATTTGTTTTTGCTATTCTGGTAAAATTTCTTTTTTTTAATTTTTAAATTATTTTTTTTTTGGTAATTTTCAAAAATTTCTTTAAAATGTTCGCGAAGAACAATGAACCTTATCACAACCATTGCCAAAAAAAAAAAACGATGTCCTCAAAGTAATTAATAAATGTGCTGATCAGCGTTTGCCTTTTCTTTTTGCTGAGATTTTTCTTCGATGGTTTGTGAACTCTTTTGAATATCATGAATAGCTTATGCAACGGACGAGAAAGGAAGGTTATTGCCTTCCAGAAGCTCAGTTATTGTAGGAAAAAAAAATCCTTCGAATGGTTACCGATGTTAAGGGCTTACACATTCTGTCACAATCGCAATCAGGACTGCTTTATTTTCTGATATTTACTGCAGTAAAGATGAAATGATATTCCGATTCATGGCTCAGTAGTAAAGTGAGCCGCTGGTGAGCATTAGGGCTGAGGCAATTTTGTGGGCAGTGTTACAAAAATCGCCGTTGCTATTTGTTATGTATAGCATTTTGTCTCGTTACTCAGACTACCTGGTGAGAGTTTTTCCAGGTTTCTCCCATACGATACTCAAACCGGGGTGGCCTGATGACAAATTGGATAGTGCTCCAGCTTTTGGTACCACATACTCCAAGCTCGAACCGGTGGCGGGGCATGGATGTTTGCGAGTGATTCGGAATCCACCTTTAAACTGTAGGTCACTGTCTAATTAGCCCCAAAACAAAATGCACAAAATGACCGTAGAGCGGCGAGCAAATCAAATAGAACGTGGAGTAAACTGCACTTGTTACTCGAAAATTAATATATATATATTGAGCGAGCTAATCTCCTAATTTTCTAAAAAAAATGGATGTCCTTAAAGTAATGGTTGCTGATTAATCCTTAGTGTCCTGCAGTGCAGGACGGGCATCCCATGAGTGATCTACTCATTGATGGAGGAAAAGGGGCAGCTTCTGCTGTGATGGAGCACCCGTAGGTAGAAGTCTGACTTGGATCCTTGACGCTCTTACAGTCATCACATACATCCTTAAAGTGGATTCCGAACCCCTACAAACATCCATGGCACCACCGGGACTCGAACTCGAACCTGCGGTACCGAACGCCAGAGCGCTAGATACTCGACCATTCAGGGCCCTGGCTGCAATTTTGTGGACACTGTTTCAAAAATCGCCGTTGCTCTTTGTCTCGGTACTCAGACTAACTGGTGGGAGTTTTCCTGGTTTTCCCCAATACGATACTGAAAATCAAGGCGGCCTGATGACCAATTGGATAGTGTTCTAGCTTTTGTTACCACTCACTTCAAGCTCGAATCCTGACGTGGCATGGACGTTTGTGAGTGGTTCGGAATCACCTTTAAACTGTAGGTCACTGTCTAATTAGCACAAAATGACCGTAGAGCTGCAATCAAGCCAAATCGAACATGAAGTGAACTGCACTTGTGTATCTATATATATATATATACATTGAACGAGCTAATCTAAAAAAAATCCGATGTCCCCAAAGTAATTAATAAATGTTCCGATAGGCTTTTGCCTTTTCTTTTTGCTGTGCTATTTTTGCGATGGTATTGTATATCTCTTTTGAATGTCACAGACCGCTTATGCAACGGACGAGAAAAGAAGGTTATTTCCTTCCGGAAGCTCAGTTATTGTCGAAAAAAAACTCTTTCGACTGATTGCCGATGTTAGATGCTTACACATTCTGTCACAATCTCAATCAGGACTTTTTTTTCTGAGATTTACTGTATTACTAGATGAAAATATTATCCCGACTCGTGGCTCAGTAGTAACGTTAGGGTGAGCATTAGAGATGATGTTCAATCTGCAGGCGGCTATCTTGTAGATACTGTTTCAGAAAACGAGGATGCTATGTATAGTATTTTGCCTAGTTAGTTAGACTACATGGCTTAGTAAGAATTTACTGTTTGTAAATCACACAGTTCTGTTTAAAGAACATAGATTTTTGTAAAAATAGTCCGTGACTTTTTATATATATATATTTTTTTATGTTGCAATGTATGTTTTTATGTTATGTATGTTTATGTTGCAATTTTAAATAAAAAAAATCCATAAATCCACAACCAATACTGCACAGAACAGCTCTTATTTGGTGTGAAACAATTTGTTTTGTAACTGCTTTTTACATAAAAGGACGTCAACTCGTGTGTTCAGTGGCAACGCGCCCCGCTGGTGAACATTAGAGCGGAGGTTCAATCTGCTATAGCTTTAATATAGACACGGTTTCAAAAAGTGAGGAGCATCGGTGGCGTTTGTGAAGTTCAGCGTCTTGTCTCGTTAGTCAGAGTATCTGGTTGGAGTTTTCCGTGTTTTCTCCCATACAATACTCAAATGCGAAGCGGCCTGATGGCCAATTGGCTGGTTCTCTGGCCTTTTGGTTTCACAGGTTTCAGATTCGAGTAATAGCGGGGGCGTGGTTGTTTGTCAGTGGTCGAAATCCACGTTAAACTCTAGGTCCCTGTCTAAATAGCTTAAATGTGCAATAAATGAACTAAAAACCAAAGTGGTCATATTTTGAAAACCTAATTTTGGGTAATTTTGGGTACTTTCAATTAATTGTACCAATTGTAATCCTGATAATTTTTTTTTAATTTGGCACCAAAGCAGTCTGAGCAGAAAAATAAACCAAATGCTAATGCGGTGTATTTTCTCGTACGGTGTTCTCCCGGAAGGCACTGCCCTCCCTCTTCATCGACTCGGAATCAAGTCAGACTTCTACTTATGAGACATCACAACAGAAACTGCTCCCTTCACCTCTATCCATGAGTGGATATAGATACCCATGGGGTGTCCATCCTGCACTGCCGGGCACTGAGTATTAGTCACAACAACACAAGATGTTCTGGCCATTCTCAGCAGCAATCTAGTTTTTAGCAATCTAGTTTTGACAATGCCAATGAAATGTCGATTTCATATCAATTATATTTCAAACAAACATTAAAAGTGTTTTGTATTCTATTTCCACACCTTTTGCTGTCATATATTTTACCACCTATTCTCCCCCCGAAAAAAAACATGCCAAAACCAACTTAACGACACCATTATCCACCTTTTCCCACCAGACATGTCTACGTGAAATCTATCAGACACGATTCCTTTTTCAGAACAAAATTTTGTCCGATGGTATCGATTAACCCCCTATTGAATGCCATAGTATCCAGCACTTCTTTATGCTCCATTCTGTTTCCCACAGGCAAGCTGGAGAAGCTGCAGAGCCGGCTGAAGGACCGTGCCAGCATGGAGATCTCGTACTACGCCACCGTGCCGCTGAAGGGGGTGCCCAACACAATAGAGGGGCTGAGGAGTCTGGTGAGCGACTTCGACGAGCACGTCAAGGAAGTGGAAGGGGGATGGGGAGTGCCCATCAGGGTGGAGCTCATGGAACTGGCATCCCTGGGAGGGAGAACAGCTCCGAGTTCCGATTCATAAAGGACAGGTAACGGTGGGGTGTCTGGGTGGTTTAAACCTGGTTTTTTGTCAAAGTGGAATTGTGGGGATGTCTATATAGGTTTTTTTTTGTAGTTTGAAACAAAACAATCAATATCAATATTTTATATTTCCTAGGCAGTTATGTTATGCTGAAAGGTAAAATGTACTTTATAAAAGTACAAAGCTAATAGTTATATTTATAGAGGTTATTAGTTATAAAGTAATAATAATAGCTTAGTAAATAATAGTTCATAACAAAGGTTAATAGTTATAAAGGTACTTTATGAAGTTCAGACATACTTGCGTAATATTTCTACAGAAAGGATAAACATTTTTCTTCCAGGATTTTAATAAATAATATTTTGCAAGATATTAGATATCAAATTTTTAAACAAAAAATTTGTATTTACAAAAGTTTTGTATTGGATGTGTTTTGAAGATTAAATTAAAGTAATCAATTCTATAAATATAAATCACCATGGCAGGAACTTTACACTGATTGTTCAAAACATTGTTGCTGTTGTTTCTTATCTCTCTTGGCAAACATCTAGACCAAGCCCACGAACCCGCCCGGATTCGTGGTTGAAGGGAAAAGGGAGCAGCTTCTCTTGTGATGCAGCACCCGTAGGTAGAAGTCTGACTTGGCTCCTTGACGCTCTTACAATCATATGAGACCTGGACCTGCGGCTTAAAGTGGATTCCGAACCACTACGAACATCCATGGCATCAAAATTCATGGCTAAAACATCCACATCTAAAGCTGCTCCCGTTCTCTTTAACTATAAGTCCATTGCGGGTTCTTGTACTTGATATAGATCGTGGTCTTTTTTCATACCAATTGGGATAAGAAACAACAAGTTATTTTTTTCATATAAATATTAAGACATATTCCCCTTCTATGTTTTATACCTTGCTAATAACTTTTGTGTTGTTAATTATTCCAGCTTCAGCACGAAATCGATGTTAATAATTTTCTGCATTTATTTAATTATAACTTACTTTATGCGGGCCTGAATGGCCGAGTGGCTAGCGCTCTGCCGCTCGGTATCACAGGTTTCGGGTTCGGGTCCCGGCGGTGCCATGGATGTTTGTAGTGGTTCGGAATCCACTTTAAAAAGTAGGTCCCGGTCTAATAAGATCGTAGAGCGTTGCGGGGGCATTGTTACTCCGCGTCCGTGGCTTATCTTCAAGTTACACGCGCCCCCTGGGTAATGCAAAGTGAGTACGTCTGTGCAGCACTTGCCTTAAGGCATCCAAGACCAAGCTGTCTGTGTTTGCCAGCTGCATTTGAAGGAAAAACTACTTTACGCTAGTCTCATGGAATACTTGATGGGATACGAGGTCATCATTTTGAAATTTAATATTCAAAAGTATTAAGCGTATTTAAAAAGTAGTAAGCTTTTTTAATTAATCAATTAATATTGATATAGCTATTGCGTACTATATAAATATCAAAATAAAAACGTAAAGATATCTTTATCACTAACTAAAAATCCATTTCAGTACCCGAAAAAACTCAACCCATATCAATTTCGGTGTATGAAAATCAAAATGCATATTGACCACTTACTTTACCATTAAAGTACCACAGCGAGCACGAAAATAAGGGGGAAATTCTTTTGAAAGCATTGAACACTAATGCAAAATATTTTTTCGAAAAAGATTGAAATTTAAATACACTTTGAGAAACTGCTCGTTGAAAAGCATGCCCATTTGAGAGTAATGGAAAATTTATTTTAAATATGGAGATTACACTTAATGCATTGTCTGATAGGCAATTTATAATGGGCTACTTACCCATAATTGAATATGTAGATTATGCACATTAAAGGCATCTTTGGAAATGCTAAGCCGTTTATGATAAGTGTTTTCAAGACAGCAGTAATTTCATCTGAAAATATGAAACCTTCTATATGCGTTAAGATGAATGCATTGCGGGAGAGATTCTTTTTATAGCATAATCGATATTTGCAGTTAGAATTGAAGTTAGAGTTGGAAGAATTTCATTAACTTCTAACGTAACTTTAGGATTTTAGTTGATTTTAGAAGTAATTTGAATTTATTAATTGAATTAAGCATTACTTATGCTAGATGGAAGCATAGAAATTTTTCTATTGAAATAGTCTAAAAGCTTGTATGATAAATATATGTGAATTAGAGACAAACGCAATTTTGATTTGGCGTATATGTGAGAGACATTACGCAAAAAGCATTAATGGAAGTTTAGTAATCGATAAAAAGTTCTAAGAATCATGCTAAATTTGAAAACTGGTTTAGAAATTAATTAAAAAAATTAATTAAATATAGAAAAAGACGAAAATATTGTCAAAATTCACCAGAATTTCTTTTTCTAATGCAGCTGACAATACAGATACAGTATCTTATGCCATAAGATGGGGCTGCACCCCTGTTACTCTTTTAGCACTATCCGAGGGGATACGTGTAGCTTGAAGATAAGCTACGGACGCGAATACCACTACCCCCATAACGTTCTACGATCCTATTAGACCGAGACCTACGGTTTAAAGTGGATTCCGAACCACTACAAACATCCATGGCTCCGCCGGGACTCGAACCCGAAACCTATGGTACCGAGCGTCAGCTACTCGGCCATTCCTGCCCTTGGTATTGATTTTGTATTGTTAATATTTCAACTCATGCTGGAAATAGACGTTAATATTTTTCTGTATATATTGGATTTTAACTCACCTTATTCTTGTCTCGTGGAATACTTGAAGGAACACGAGGTCATTAGTTTGAAATTCGACATGCAAAAATATTAAACGCATTTTAAAAGTAGTAAGCCTTTTTAACAATTAATTAATATCGATGCAGTTATAGCATAACCTATAAATATTAAAATTAAACGTAAATATATTTTTTGACCGCTAACTAAAAATCAATTTCAGTACCTGGAAAAAACCCCAACCCGTATCAATTTCGGAGCATGAAAATCAAAATGCATATTGACCACTTACTTTACCATTAAACTACCACAGCGAGCACGAAAATAAGGGGAAAATTCTTTTGGAAAGCATTGAAAACTAATGCAAAATATTTTTCCGAAAAAGATTGAAATTTAAATACACTTTGAGAAACTCTCTGGCTGAAAAGCATGCCCATTTCAGAGTAATGGAAAACTTATTTTAAATATGGAGAATACACTTAATGCATTGTCTGATAGGCAATTTATAATGGGCTACTTACCCATAATTGAATATGTAGATTATGCACATTAAAGGCATCTTTGGAAATGCTAAGCCGTTTATGATAAGTGTTTTCAAGGCAGGAATAATTTCATCTGAAAATATGAAACCTTCTATATGCGTTAAGAGGAATGCATTGCGGGAGAAATCCTTTTTATAGCATAATCGATATTTACAGTTTGAATTAAAGTTAGAGTTGGAAGAATTGCATTAACTTCTAACATAATTTTAGGAATTTTAGTTTACTTTAGAAGTAATTTGAATACATTAATTGAATTAATCATTACTTATGCTAGATGGAAGCACAGAAATTTTTCTATTGAAATAGTCAAAAAGCTTGTGTGATAAATATAGGTGAATTAGAGACAAACGCAATTTTTACTTGGCATATGTGTGAGGGACATTACGCAAAAAACATTAATGGCGGTTTAGTAAACGATAAAAAGTCTTAAGAATGATGCTAAATTTGAAAACTGGTTTAGAAATTAATTAAAAAATTTAATTAAAAATAGGAAAAGACAAAAATATTGTCAAAATTCATCAGAATTTTTTTTTCTAATGCAGCTGACAATACAGATACAGTATCTTATGCCATAAGATGAGGCTGCACCACTGTTACTCTTTTAGCACAATCCGAGGGGATACGTATAGCTTGAAGATAAACTACGGACGCGAATACCACTACACCCACAATGTTCTACGGTCATATTAGACCGAGACATACGGTTTAAAGTGGATTACGAACCACTACAAACATCCATGGCAGCGCCGGGACTCGAACCCGAAACCTATTATACCGAGCGTTAGCTAATCGGCTATTCCGGCCCTTGCTATTGATTTTGTACTGTTAATATTTCAACTCATGCTGGAAATAGACGTTAAAATTTTTCTGTATTTATTGGATTTTAACTCATCTTATTCTAGTATCGTGGAATACTTGAAGAAACATGAGGTCATTAGTTTGAAATTCGACATACAAAAATATTAAACTCGTTTTAAATGTAGTAAGCCTTTTTAACAATTAATTAATATCGATACAGTTATAGCATACCCTATAAATATTAAAATTAAACATACAAATTTTTTTACCGCTAACTATAATTCAATTCAGTACCTGGAAAAAACCCCAACCCCTATCAATTTCGGCGCATGAAACTCCAAAGTGCATGTTGACCACTTACTTTACCATTAAAGTACCACAGCGTGCACGAAAAAAAAGTGGAAAATTATTTTGGAAAGCATTGAAAACTAATGCAAAATATTTTTCGAAAAAGATTGAAATTTAAATACACTTTGAGAAACTGCTCGTTGAAAAGCATGCCCATTTGAGAGTAATGGAAAATTTATTTTAAATATGGGGATTACACTTAATGCATTATCTGATAGGCAATTTATAATGGGCTACTTACCCATAATTGAATATGTAGATTATGCACATTAAAGGCATCTTTGGAAATGCTAAGCCGTTTATGATAAGTGTTTTCAAGGCAGCAATAATTTCATCTGAAAATATGAAACCTTCTATATGCGTTAAGATGAATGCATTGCAGGAGAAATCCTTTATATAGCAGAAGAGCCCTTAATCGATATTTACAGTTAGAATTAAAGTTAGAGATGGAACAATTTCATTAACTTCTAATGTAACTTTAGGAATTTTAGTTGATTTTAGAAATAATTTAGATACATTAATTGAATTAACCACTACTTGTGTTAGAAGCGTAGAAATTTTTCTATTGAAATAGTCTAAAAGCTTGTATGATAAATATAGGTGAATTAGAGACAAACGCAATTTTTACTTGGCATATGTGTGAGAGACATTACGCAAAAAACATTAATGGAAGTTTAGTAATCGATAAAAAGTTTTAAGAAACATGCTAAATTTGAAAACTGGTTTAGAAATTAATTAAAAAATTTAATTAAATATAGGAAAAGACAAAAATATTGTCAAAATTCATCAGAATTTTTTTTTCTAATGCAGCTGACAATACAGATACAGTATCTTATGCCATAAGATGAGGCTGCACCACTGTTACTCTTTTAGCACTATCTGAGGGCATACGTATAGCTTGAAGATAAGCTACGGACGCGAATACCACTACACCCACAATATTCTACGATCCTATTAGACCGAGACCTATGGTTTAAAGTGGATTCCGAACCACTACAAACATCCATGGCAGCGCCGGGACTCGAATCCGAAACCTATGGTACCGAGCGTTAGCTACTCGGCCATTCCGGCCCTTGGTATTGATTTTGTATTGTTAATATTTCAACTCATGTTGGAAATAGTCGTTAATATTTTTCTATATTTATTGGATTTTAACTCACCTTATTTTAGTCTCGTGGAATACTTGAAGGAACACGAGGTCATGAATTTGAAATTCGACATGCAAAAATATTAAAAGCGTTTTAAAAGTAGTAAGCCTTTTTAACAATTAATTAATATCGATACAGTTATAGCATACCCTATAAATATTAAAATTAAACTTAAAAATATTTTTTACCACTAACTAAAAATCAATTTCAGTACCTGGAAAAACCCCAACCCGTATCAATTTCGGTGCAGGAAAATCAAAATGCATATTGACCACTTACTTTACCATTAAAGTACCACAGCGAGCACGAAAATAAGTTGAAAATTCTTTTGGAAAGCATTGAAAACTAATGCAAAATATTTTTCCGAAAAAGATTGAAATTTAAATACACTTTGAGAAACTGCTCGTTGAAAAGCATGCCCATTTGAGAGTAATGGAAAACTTATTTTAAATATGGAGAATACACTTAATGCATTGTTTGATAGGCAATTTATAATGGGCTACTTACCCATAATTGAATATGTAAATTATGCACATTAAAGGCATCTTTGGAAATGCTAAGCCGTTTATGATAAGTGTTTTCAAGGCAGCAATAATTTCATCTGAAAATATGAAACCTTCTATATGCGTTAAGATGAATGCATTGCAGGAGAAATCCTTTTTATAGCATAATCGATATTTACAGTTTGAATTAAAGTTAGAGTTGGAAGAATTGCATTAACTTCTAACATAATTTTAGGAATTTTAGTTTACTTTAGAAGTAATTTAAATATATTAATTGAATTAATCATTACATATGCTAGATGGAAACATAGAAATTTTTCTATTGAAATAGTCTAAAGCTTGTATGATAAATATAGGCGAAATAGAGATAAACGCAATTTTTACTTGGAATATATATATATATATGAAAGTAATAAAGCCAACATCATTAATGGAGGTTTCGTAATCAGTAAAAAGTTTTAGAAATCATGTTCAATTTGAAAACTGTTATAGAAATTGATTAAAAAATTAAATTAAATATAGGAAAACACAATATTGTTGAAAATTCACCAGAAAATAACATCACAATGATATAATTTAAACAGAAATAAAGAGCCTGATGGCTGAATGACTAGAGTTTGGCGTCCAGGAGAGCGGTTAGAGTTGGAAGAATTTCATTAACTGCAAACGTAACTTTAGGAATTTTAGTTGACTTTAGAAGTAATTTAATTATATTAATTGAATTAAGCATTACTTATGCTAGATGGAAGCAAATATATTTTTCTATTGAAATGTCCAAAAAGTTTATACTACTGTGCCCAAAAATAAGACCAATTATTTAAAAAAAAAAAAAAAAAAAACTCTTTATTTATTCCTCCAAATTTATTTAATCGAATTCAAAGTAATCCCCTACGAACTCGGGAGAACATTAAAAAAACCGACAATATTTTAACTTTTATCTGAAATAGTTTTGTACCTTTGAAGTTATGTTCATTTTTAACTGATAAATTCTTGCTTTTCTCAGAGAGTTTGATACATTTTTCATGTTTATTTATTTAGTTTCAGTGATAGAAGTATGCAAAACTTGAGATGCTACATAAATTAATACGGACAGAAATCCAAAATTTCTGTATGTAGTTTAGAAGAGAAATAAAGCTTTCCTTTCATGCTTTACTAGTTGATTTAAGCTTAAATAGGTGCTTGTTAGGCTTTACTAATTAACTTAGGATTAGTTAGTTGCTTGTTAGGCTTTGCTAGTTACTTAGCTGTTCCTTTATTAGTAAAAGATAGATTATTCGGTCTTATTTGACTCAGTCTTTTCTAA
The DNA here is from genome assembly GCA_021605075.1 of Caerostris darwini. Lineage (NCBI taxonomy): Eukaryota > Metazoa > Arthropoda > Arachnida > Araneae > Araneidae > Caerostris > Caerostris darwini. The sequence continues at coordinate 209,905 of BPLQ01004441.1, forward strand.
TGCTGATAAGCTTTACCGTCTTATTATTTCAGAGTTTTGAGTTTTGTTTTTGAATTTTTTTGAGTGAAACTTTTGTATTCAGTTTGTTTTGAAGATTTTGGTACATGAAAATGGCAATAAATTCAGGTAGAGAAATATTTTAATAGAAATTTTTAATACGCTTTTATTAGCTTCACCTGTATGTTTGTATGTATGTAACTGACTTTTTCCCCTGGAGATCTGTTTCTCCTCATATACACTATTTAAGCTGCAAAGAAACATTTACAGACATCTTTCAGAAAGAAAACAGTTTGTTTGTAACTGACTCTTTGGGCTCGATTTTGCCCTACTTTAAGCGATAGCCTTTGTTTTACTCACAATTACAATTACACCTCATTTAAATATTATAGTTTAAAAACACTAAAAAACATGCTTTTAGAGTTAATCAAACTAAAAAGTAAAAAATTAATTAATACTTTAAAAAAAGTAAAAAATCACGCCTTTAGAGTTAATCAAACTAAAAAGTAAAAACTAAATTAATAGTTTAAAAAAACTAAAAAACACGCTTTTAGAATTAATCAAACTAAAAAGTAAGTAATAATTGTTAACATAAGAATAACATAACTGACGAGAAAATGAATGTCCCTGTTCTAAAAGTGTCGGGTGCTTTGTATGACATTTTAAAACTAACTCTGCATTTCGGAATGAAACAAGTGAAAAATTATAACGATTGATATCGAGCACCCCACGCTTTTAGAACAGGGACATTCATTTTCTCGTCAGTCATTTTATTCTTATGTTAACAATTATTACTTACTTTTTAGTTTGATTAACTCTAAAAGCGTGTTTTTTAGTTTTTTTAAACTATTAATTTATTTTATTGTGGTATTCTCTTTATTTCGTTATTTTTATGTAATTATGTGACCAACTAATATTAAATACAACTGCAAACTACACTGAAGTGACAAAAGTCATGGGATAGCAATATGCAAATTTTCAGATGGCAGTAGCATCGCATAGACCAGGTATAAATGCGCAGTGCTTTCGCAGAGCTTTCATTTCTGTTCAAGTTATTCATGTGAAGAGGTTTTGACGTGATGATGACCGCACGACGGGAATTAACAAACTTTGAACGCGGAATGTTAGTTGGAGCTAGACGCATGGGTCATGCCATTTCGGAAATCGTTCGGGAATTCAACCTTCCCATATCCACTGTGTCAAGAGTGTGCCGAGAGTATGACATTTCAGGCATAACATCCCACCAGGGACAGCGCAGTGGTCGACCGCCTGCACTTAACGACCGAGACCGGCGACGTCTGCAAAGAGTCGTAAATTCTAACAGACAAGCAACACTGCGTCAAATAACAGCAGAAATCAATGTGGGACGTACAAGGGACTTGTCTGTTAGAACTGTGCGGAGAAATTTGGCTTTCTTGGGCTATTCCAGCAGAAGACCGACTCGAGTGCCTTTACTGACAGAACGACATCGCTTGCAGCGACTCTCGTGGGCACGTGAGCATATCGGTTGGTCCATAGATGAATGGAAAACCGTGGCCTGGTCCAATGAATCACGATTTCAGTTGGTAAGAGCTGATGGTAGGGGTTCGAGTGTGGCGCAGACCCCACGAAGCCATGGACCCAAACTGTCAGCAAGGCACTGTTCAAGCTGGTGGTGGCTCCGTAATGGTGTGGGCTGTTTTTTCATGGCATGGACTTGGTCCTCTGGTGCGACTGGACCGAAAATTGACTGGAAATGCTTATGTTCAGCTACTTGGAGATCACTTGCAGCCATTCATGGACTTCATGTACCCAAACAACGATGGGATTTTTATGGATGACAATGCGCCATGTCACCGGGCCACAACTGTTCGCGATTGGTTTGAAGAACATTCTGGACAATTCCAACGAATGATCTGGCCACCTAGATCGCCCGACATGAATCCCATCGAGCATTTATGGGACATCATCGTGAGGTCTGTTCGTGCCCAAAATCCTGCACCATCAACGCTTTCACAATTATGGACGTCTATCGAGACAGCATGGCTCAATGTTCCTGCAGAAGACTTCCAACGACTTGTTGAGTCCATGCCATGTCGAGTTGCTGCACTTCGCCGGGCGAAAGGAGACGATATTAAGAGGTATCCCATGACTTTTGTCACTTCAGTGTATTATTTCTGTCAGTACATTGGTTTAGATTTTTTTATTTGTCCAATGATCAATAATGAATTTCATTTCGAGAAAAAAATTGACTGAAATTATTGGTTAATTATTGACTGAAATTATTGGTATCTGACATGCATGTACAGAATGTTAAATTATTTTAGTTTTTAATGATTGCTAATTAATGAAGTTGTTTTTTACACAGAGTAAGGAAATGAAATTGAATTGTTAGAATAAAATATAAATTTTATAAAATATAAAATATTACACGATTCCAAAAAAAAAAAAAAAAAAAAAAAAAAAAAAAAAAAAAAAAAAAAAACCTGGCTAAAATATTGGCTTTGATATTATTGCTATCTGACATACATGTACAACTTGTTAAAATATTTTCGTTTTGGATGATTGCTAATTAATGAAGTTCGCTTTTTATAGTGTCAAGAAATGAAATTGAACATTTAAAAGAATATATTTTTAAAATTTGAATCATTTACGAATAACAATTTATCATATGTGAACATGTTTACTCAATAATTTTATAAGCGAAATTTGAATATATAATGCTAATTTAACCTAAGTTAAGATTAAATTAACTTTAATAAACATAACCAATCATTAGACAGTATTTTAAGAAATTTGAAACAATAATCTGCTGAGTTTCTGAAAGCTTGATGATTTAAAAGCACGTGACTTGAAGTAGATAAATAAGTTAGTTTTAGCAACAACGTTTGATGTAAATTTCAAAATGCATGTAATTAAACCCAGGTTGAAGATTAATATTTTAAATAGAAGTTTGTCATTGCGTAGGAGGAGATTAATCTGCTTTAAATAATAACTTGAACTCTTACTAATTATTTTGCATCTATTTATGGACACTACAACACGGGCAACAACTTCACTACGGGCTGTACAACATCATGTTTAACAGGTGGGCTGAAACGTTCATAGGCTGACACATAAATGCTACTAGTATTAAATCCATATGAATTTTAGTTAGCCCTAACCTTCAAAAGGCACGGGTATAAATTTGACAGCTGTTGCAGTATTAGTATGTGAGTTATAGCAGTTTTGGTGAAGCAACTTTTGTTAGTTTGAAAAAATGGATAAAAAGGAATTTCGTGTGTTAATTAATGTATTGCTTTTGGGTGAAAAAAATACTATTGAAGCTAAGGCTTGGCTTGATAAACGTTATTCGGATTTAGCAATAGGAAAATCAACCGTAGAGAAGTAGTTTGCTAAATTTAAACGAGGCGAAATGAGCACCGAGGACGATGCACGCAGTGGACGCCCCAAAGAGGCTGTTACCGACGAAAACATCAAAAAAGCCCACAAAATAATTTCTGATAACCGTAAAGGGAAGTTGATTGAGATAGCTGAGACCCTAAAGATATCAAAGGAACGTGTTGGACATATAGTGAATGAATATTTGGATATGCGAAAGGTCTGTTCAAAGTGAGTGCCGCGCGAGCTCACAATCGACCCAAAACAACAACGAATTGATGATTCTAAGCAGTGTTTGGAGCTGTTCAATCGTAATAAACCCGAATTTTTGCGTCGATATGTGACAATGGATGAAACATGGCTCCATCATTTCACACCGGAGTTCAATCGACAATCAGCCGAGTGGACTGCACGTGATGAACACTAAAAATGATATAACTTCACTAAAAATGCTATAACTCACATACCAATAGTGCAACAGCTGTCAAATTTATACACGTGTCTTTTGAAGGTTAGGGCTAACTAAAACTCATATGGATTTAATACTAGTAGCGCCATCTATGTGTTAGTCTATGGACTTTTCACCCATCTGTTATATATGATTTAAAGAAAAAAACTATAGCCAGAAACAATTTCTGGACCATTGGGTACCTCTACATCCCCAATATTTATTAATGGATGTTTTAACTTTTTAAAATTATGTAATGTGTTTTTAAGCAGTTAAGCCTAGACGATATATGCTAAGTGTATTGTGTTCTGAGAGGATTACTTTGAAGGCGATGAAATAAATTTGGAAGAATAAATAAAAGAGTTTTTGAAAAAAGAAAACAATTGGTCTCACTTTTTGATCACAGTAGTATGGTATAATAACGTGTAATGAATATGTATTGATATTTTATCGATTGAACATTTACCTATAGCAATAAAAAAAAAAAGCATTTTTATTTTTTATTTCTAGAGCTTTAGAATCCGAATTGACTGATTTAGAGCATGAATTTGATGATCTCAGAAAGGCCAGCACCATGCTAACAGAATGGTACAGAACCTTGCCAACTTCTATAACTCCAGATGAAGAGAAAGAGGTAATGTAATGTAGCATTTATACACATAATTAGCCATGAAATCTTCATTGCTACCTAAAGTATTCATTTTCCTCTACTGTTCTGAGTTGTGTAGTTTAATGGGTTAATGATAATACAGATGTAAAACCTTGAATTTTAACAGTAAAAACCTTGTATCTTAAGTATTTGCATATTTATTATTAAATTATTTGCTATCGCGAAATTGGTATCGTGTTTTGTTCAAAATCGGCAGTATTTTAAAATTACCAGATGTTATAATGTACATTGTGAGGGCCTGAATGGCCGAGTGGCTAGCGCTCTGGCGCTCGGTACCACAGGTTTCGGCTTCGAGTCCCTTTGGTGCCATGGATGTTTGTAGTGGTTCGGAATTCACTTTAAACCGTAGGTCCTGGTCTAATAGGATCATAGTGCGTTACGGGGGCATTGTTACTCCGTGTCCGTGGCTTATCTTCAAGTTACACGCGGCCCCTGGGTAATGCAAAGTGAGTAACGTCTGTGCAGCGCTTGCCTTAAGGCATCCAAGACCAAGCTGTCTAAGTGTTTGTCAACTGCATTAGAAAAAAAAAAATAGTGTACAATGTTGTAGTTATAAAGAGTAAATCGTAAGCGTAACTAAAATGAATGAATACATTTGTCAATTCATCATAATAAAAATTAAGGTATTAAATTTTGTAATATGAAATTGTAGTTTTTAGTAGTAGTTTTTTTCTTATGTTACTTGGTGGGTCGATAGCAACATTTTAGATAAAGTCCATGAACCCATGCGGTTTCATAGAAGCAAGGAGTGGTTCTGTTCTGATGGTTTGGTTTGATTTATCGCTCTATGGTCATTTTGTGAATACTTTAGGCTAATTAAAACGGAACCTACAGTTTAACGTGGATTCTAAACCACTAACAAACAACCATGCCACTTCCAGAACTTGAATCTGACGCCTGTATTACGAAAGACCAGAGGGCTAGCCTATTGGCCTGTTGTGATGAAGCACCCGTAGGTAGCAGTCTAACTTGACTCCTGAAGAAAGAGGGCAGTGTCTCTTCGAAGGATTTTCAGTGGGACTTACTCTACATTTGCGTATAAAATGGGAGAAACTCGTACCAGGTAGTCCGACTAACGAGTCAAGATGCTGAACATCCCTAACTCCATCGATCCTCTTCGTTTTTTGAAACAGTGTCACAGCAAACTTGGTTCACTACAAAGAACACTACAGTTGGTTTAATGTGCAACTCATACCAAATACATTGTAATTTTTATTCAAAATATCACTAGCAGCCGAATTTACTTTCTTTATGCCGCTTACAGCGCCATCTATTAATACACCTTGGAACTTTTTTTGACGACGTACTATTTGGCCCTTCTTCAAGTATCTTCAGTTTAAATTTGGACTTATTGTTACCAGTGGTTCTTTTTTACAGCATTTTGAAAGTGGATCTTAAGTATAATCCCTCTGTATTTCAAACTAGTATAAAAAAAAAATTAATCGGAATTTTTAACTAAAATTTCTAAAGCAATAGAAATGAAAAAAAATTGTAACAATATATTTATAATCTTATAGGTGAATAAGCTTTACATGAGAATTCAAAAGATCCTGAGACCCTATTACGATAGCATCGGCAAACTGAACATAGAAGAAGGCCCGGAAAAGCAGGTGAAAGGAGCCAGGGAGGCTTACAAAGAGGGTAAAATATCTGCCCTTCCCGGAAAATTTACAAAGGAGTTCATGAGGTTAAAGAAGAAAATCGTAAGTACTGCGGATTTTTCTGAAATTATTGCGGATTTTTTTTATTGTGATATGTAAATATGTTGAAAAGAATTTACTAATTTTAGATTTTTTTTCCCTTTTTTAGAATATTTCAGGTATGTATGAATTTCAATTTTTTAAGACAATTATATTTTATATATTATTATTTTTATGTCTTACTAAATAAATCTAATAAAGGACACTGCACAAATCAAATAAAGGATTAATATTATCTAATAATAGATATTAAAGAAAGATAAAGTTAAAAAAATATATTAAGATTTAAAATAAATTAAAAGGTATTAAAATTTAAGTGATAAATTATTTATATATATATTTATCAATTGAAAAATTTATCAAATAAGAGATTTGTCAATTAAAGAATTTATCAAAAATATTTATCAATATTTAATATAATAAAATATTAATCAATAATATTAATAATATAATATTAATCAATATTAATATAATAAAATATTAAACAATAATATTAATAATATAATATTAATCAATATTAGTATAATAAAATATTAATCAATAATATTAATAATATAATATTAATCAATATTAATATAATAAAATATTTAAACAAACGACTTCTGAAAAATCTAATTCATTACTAAAATTGCATTACTAAAATAACGTAACTTCATACATTACATTAAATATTTTAATGAAAACGTCTTCACATTTTTAGATATTCGAGTTTTACAGCTGCCTACATTTAAGTAAAAAGTTGATAAATATTTCAATTCATAGAAATTATTCAAATACTTTAAAACTAACGTCGATAAAAAATTATATTTTGAAATTTTGAATTATATATATTATACGCACATATATATTATATATAATAGCGATTTTTATTTTAAAAGTTATATAAAATATTTACGTTAAACCTTTTAAATATACTGGCAATTTGTTTTTATCTCGCTTAAAACTGAAGTTATATATATTGTAACGCTTCTTCAAATATATTTTTAAAAACTGGGAGTACAATTCTGTAATCTGGAAATTAGTATTTGTGCTTATTGTGTTATAAGTTTGCCGTTGTTGTTTTAAATAATTACTGATTCGCAAATTACTGATTTGCCTTAGAGCCTTGACAGCCTTTCCTTTAAGTGCTTTTGAAAGTCCAGTCCTCCTAATACCCAAAATATTAAAAGGAAAATAATTCAACATATTCCTTGAAAATCCTTATCGTTATAGAATATTATATTCATTGAAACTTGCTACTATAACTAATTAACATTTACTTATAGAGAAGAAAATGTATGGTACTGGAACAGGCACCTACACCAGATGGGGTTCAAAGGAATGTCCAAGCTCTCCTATGATGTTCAAACTTCACACTGGTTACATGGCTTCCACCACCAGCAGAGGTATAGGAGGGGGTTCCGACTACCTCTGCTTACCGGATAATCCCGAGTTTTCAGAGAATCAACCGGATTTCGGCAACAAGGAGTCCACAGTAGTAACTGGTGTCAAATATGGTTTGATGGATGATCATCCTTTCCAAGAGCATAATGCCAGGATATTTCCCGGAAAGGGCATTCCATGCTCTTTGTGTCATATGACTAACAGGTAAGAGACGAGAAAAAATATTGAAAATTTAAAAAAAAATTGTCATTATCTTGGTCACTGAATATATGGTTAAGGTGTCTGAAAAGGAAAATTATAGACGATTCTGCCGTATAAAACTTTGGGTGATTAAATTACTAGACCAACAACGGCTTCAAGAAGAGAGCCACTTTCAGGTTGATGGGAACTCATTAATTTTTATTTACAAGCATTATATACATATACATAGAACTCTGGGTTATTAAAAATTATTAGTTGCAAATAAAAATGAAACATAAAGAATTAAATTTGATTCACAAGTACAGTTCACTGTAAGGTCTGAGATTTTTAGAGTTCTCTAGTCTAAGACGAAACTTATGCAGGCCGACAGCAAGCAAATCTAGTCGACGAAACAAATTGAATCTAATCTGCGACAGACCTTAATTATGACACGCCGTTATACACGAAACCATAAGAGGCTCACTTTGCAAACTAGCGGAATCTCCGACTTGTTGAATCATTTTACAGAAAAAGAGAAAAACAGCGCTTTTTGTTGACTCGTCGCAGAGCTCTTCCTCTCCTTCTCCAAAAACCTCTGTTTACGAAAATCCATCAATGGGGCAGCTTCATTTCCTTCTCATTGGAATCGATAGTTCCTCAACCCATGATACCATGCTCTTTTTCCCAACCTTATTTTATTCAAATTCCAGCATCTTAACTGGTTATTTTATTTTATTTTATTGCATTTCCCCCCTATAATTTGTCTGTTACCATGCTCACCCCAGTCTTGCAATATTCATCTTTCTGTTCATAACACACTGCGTCATCCTCTAAGATCCTTCATTGTCCATCATCAATATGTTCTGACATCACATTCCCTACCTACATCCACTGATCATATCTGGACTTTTTCAACTTCATCTCTCACCACTCACCCTACAATAACCACAAAGCTACCTTCAACCTCATCGCACAGCACTTTCTTCAACCTCACTCACTCCAATAACCCTGTCATCCACCTATGTACCAGTCACAGCCATATCAAGCCTACAGCCCTACACCCTCTAATTCATCCTGCCTTAATTGTCTCATGCAAATCTCCAGTTGAACTTCAGCCACTACTATCCACTACTACTACACTCCTCTTGCCTACAGATTTGCTACTCATCTCCCTTTATTTTATTTTACTTTATTTTTGTATCCTATTTAACCCTACTGTACTTTGTTTTGTCTTTACTTATTTGTTTGCATATTATTATTATTATTATTTATTATTATATATTATTATTGTTCTTCTATATCCCAATCACCTGCTTGTGATTTCTTTTGTCTGTATCTGTATTTGTGTTTTTTTTCTCAATAAATTTAAACATACCTTCTTGCGCTCATAGTTCGCGACTTGCATTAAAATCTACGGGTAGTTAATTTACGGGTACTATGCTGCGTGTGCCGGTTCTTAATCCGTTTTCAAGTCATTCCCCTCATATTGGTATTATGCTCCCGTTACCTCTTTAATATCTGCCACACCTTTTTATCTTAGTACCTGAGGTTATAAGCCTTTAAGGCATTGGTGCCTCATTCCTCATCCCCGTCTGATTCAACCCATGATCTGTCCCCAATCACGATGCAGCAACTCATGGTATAGTCCATATCCCATCTGTAATTGTTTCGACCTGTGCAGGTCGCACAGACAATTTCATTAAGTTATCCATGACTTTATCCATCATTATCCATGACACTGCCTATCTGTTGTCCGATTTTAGTGACAGGTTGTTCTCCTTACAGCAAAACAATAATTGTATGTATTATAAATATCCACGATACTGCTTATCTGCTGTCAGATTTGAGTCATAGGTTGTTATTATGCATTTGTTAAAGAATAGATTTTCTTTTTCCCTGAAAACAGAAATGCTATATCTCTTCTCGTGTGAAAAATGCTACAAACATAACAACAACCTTTAATGAAAATAAAGATAAATTCGGATTTTTAACTTTGGATTTTATCATAGGTTAATAATTAAATTTCTTGGTGAATTATTCAACTTTTTCCTCTTGCCGTATTGGGATTCAGTCACTGAGTTTGACGCCGTAAAATAATAATGTCATATTTTTTTATAACTTTTTTATGTTACTATAAATTTGGAACCAGAAGATAACAGAAGTTCTAAAAAATGTAAAACAACAATAAAATTTAATTTCTTGTCAAGGAGTAGGTCCAAAATATAAAAGGTCAAAATCCCTAATTTGTTTTGAAATACTATCCTTAAGTTCTAAAGAATAAAGCAAGTGAGTTTTATAAAACGTAGTAGTAATTTGTAGTATACAGGTTGGTTCAGAGAGATTTTAACTATGGGTGGTTGGGTGGATACCCAACCACCCATAGTTATGGTGGATACCCAATACCATACCATACCCAAAACCATAGTTGGGTGGATATCCAACCACCCATAGTTAAAATCTCTCTGAACCAACCTGTATACTACAAATTACTACTACGTTTTAATAAAACTCACTTGCTTTATTTATCTGTGACATAGGTTGAAAAACTCACAGCTTTATTTATACACACATAAACAACACACACATAAAATTAGAGATATACACTCAAGAGCCAAAATATTATGACCACTCCCACATTTTGCAATGAACTCGCCTGGATGACGTGGAAGGCACGTGATCAGGTGGAAGTGGTATTTAACTGCTGCTGGAGAGTCAGAAGAATCATTCTTTCACTTACTTCTGTGTGTGATGGGAAAGGCTGCGGATCTAAGCGACTTTGATAGAGGGCAGATTGTAATGCCTCGAAGGCTCGGAACAAGTATTTCCGAAACTGCACAACTCGTGGGTTGTTCGCGATCTACAGTTGTTAGTACTTATGCAAAGTGGATGAATGACTGTGAAACCAGCAGTAGACGACATTGTGTTGGACGTCCACACGCTATAAAAGAAAAAGGTCGTCGGAGACTGTTTCGCATGGTGAAGCAAAACCGGTGCCAGACAGTGGCTCAGTTGACTGCCCAATACAAGGCCAAGTAGAATAGTATCGGAGCACACTGTTCAGCGGACACTGTTGGATATGGGGCTACGCAGCAAACGTCCCACTCGTGTGCCTTTGCTAACCAAGCGTCATCGCCAACTGCGCCTGCGCTGGGCCCGGGAACAGCGTGACTCGTCCATGGACCAGTGGGAGAGAGTTGCCTGGTCAGATGAATCACGGTTCGTCATTTATTACGCCGATGGCCGTGTCAGGATACGCCGTCTTCCAGGTGAACAGTTGCTCCCTCAATGTACAGTAGGTCATGAATGCTACAACAGACCACGAATGCTACAGGGTATCTGAACACCATTGCGGACCAGTTGCACCCTTACATGGCCTCTGTGTTTCCAGCTGGAAATGGAATGTTCCAACAGGACAATGCGCCTTGTTACAAGGCTGAAATTGTGTTGGAGTGGTTCCAGGAACATGATGCTGAATTCCAGTTAATGTCCTGGCCGCCTAACTCACCGGATCTCAATCCGATAGAACACATTTGGAATGTCCTGGGACGGCAGCTCAGAGTTCAAAGACCACCAATTCGCAATATCTCGGATTTGCGTGACCGTTGCTTAAACATCTGGTACAATCTGTCTCCGGCCATCTACCAAGGACTTGTGGCAACCCTGCCAATGAGGGTTGAAGGGCGGGTTGTGTTGCACCCAAAGGTGGGCCAACTCGTTATTAAAAGGAGGTCATAATGTTTTGACTCTTGAGTGTACAAATGTGTCATAAAATAAATAGGTTCTGTTTTATAAAGTAGGTGTTTCATTTAAACAACAATCTTCTTAGTAAATGGTTTACCAATAATAAAACGTATATGATTGGGGCATTTGCTATGAATGCATTGATACTGCAATATTTCTATACCATGGCATATATTATTTTGATGCATTTTTTCAGGACCCTTGTTCACGTATTTCCTGCTGAAAACGAATGTCCCGAAGAATGGATCTATGAGTATTCAGGGTACCTGATGGCTGGTACGAATATTCCGGGGACCCACATTTGCCTGAATGACCCACCAGTGTCTTACGAAGAACTTGCCGAAGAGACCCAATCCCATACTTTAACCATTGTTCACGTCTCTGATAAGGATGGAGGTTTGCCCAAAGCCGCCTTATGAGAAGAAGGCCGCCATCAAGTGTGTCGTGTGTTCAAAATAGTGCAAATGTAGTTGTGCTTTACAGTTTGATTTAAGAAGTATAAATTAATAAATGTATTTAATTCAACATTCTGGTAAATTTATTTAAAAATACAACATGTTCAAAAATAAAACATAGCAAAAATTTATAATATTTATAAACACTATGCCTAATAGGCAAGGAATGTATATATAAGTAACTCAAATCCGTGTATCTCAAAATTCAGGCAAATAGAATCTTGCAAACCTTGTGTATATTTTGGCACTCACTAAATTTATGTCTCAAAGGGTTATCGCTATTTGACACATATGTATTAGACAGGGACCAATTACCCATACGCTGGCTTGCTGTCCAATATAAGGGCGAAAGACTACAATAAGAAGCATCTCCAGTGTAAACATCCTTTAAATTTAAGGAAATAAGCAGATGCCGTCCCTTCATAGAATCATCCACACACAGAGGGCACGAGGCAGAAGTTGTTACACCGATTTTATTGAGATGCTGCTGGAGTTAATCATATACCGTCAACATACGAAAACAGGCTACATCTATCCTCCTTGGTAAATTAAGAGGAATCACTGTTCTCATGTTATAAAAGACACTCCCAACTTTTTTCTTTTATGTCCTTCAATTTGGTTTTGATCAAAGATTTACAATTTCTTAAGGGTAGAGGCGAATGGTGTTGTCACAAAAACAAGGCCGACTTTGGAAGTGCATGCTCCTCTTCATTGCCGGGAGTCCCAACATGACTTGGGATCCACTGAAGAACAATTTTCCTCCCATTTTCGAAAAAATGACTAATAGTCTTTTACAAAGAACTTATTCAGAAGAGGAAGAACGCTTTCTGTTTACAAAACCCAAATTGCATCCTGGGAATCAATAAAGAACACAATTTTTTCCTGCAAGTGAGACTTTAATGCATCTGCATCAAGAAACTCTACAGAGATCTCCCCATCAAAACTGTAAAACTATTAGTCATTAGAAGGGCCCCTACATGTTAGGGGCCTTTATGCAAGGGCTACAAACTATTATAAAGGTCCCTACATGTTTTTGGAAAGACCCCTACATGTTAGGGGCCTTTATGCAGGGGCTACAAACTATTATAAAGGTCCCTACATGTTTTTTGAGTTGGAAGAATTAGCAAGAGGCCTCATCATCTGCTTTTCTCCGTGATAGGATCAGTGATTCCTGAGTATACATACATGGTGCCAATCACAGAGAAGATATCTTTCACAATAGTCGCAATTACAAAAGATTTTAGCAACTTTTAGATGGATATCAACAGTGACCTATAAAGTCATATGGATTTTCCAAACTATGAATCTGTATTCTAACCTAAATGAAGTCTGTAAAATCAAATCAAATTTTATAATTAGTTTTAGTTTACAGTTTCTAGTTCAATAAAATACGCATACATTTAGAATAGCTACAGGAAAAAAAAGTACAAGCAAAAGTACTTCAGATTTAATGAAAATTTCAAATGTAAAAGGTTTCCATTATAAGCAAACAAAAATTATAAGCCATTATAAGCAAAATCAATTATAATAGTAATCCATCTTTAATTCCTTTATAAGCAAAGCAATGGCCATTTCAACTGTTGGAGGCTTCTATTATTTATTTTAACCAGGTTAAATAATAATATCATTTTGATTTTATTTTGTTTGAGTTTAGAATATAAATCTGAAGAAATATCATCCATGAGACAAATTTGAATAAAAAGAACAAAAAAAACTGGGGAAATATTTAATTCCGAAATAGGGATATTTGTTCTAAACTTACAATGTACTACTTAATACAAGGTTTATTATTGTATTACAATGCATATTATTACTTTTAGTTCTTTACAATGGGTTACTTAGATTAATGTAAAAGACTTCCAACTAAATTATTTACAATAATGTGGCTTAAAATGTCATTTGTAAGTGTTGTAAACAATTTAAAATATTAATAGTACAGCACGGCAACTTAATCTTCAAAATATATGTAATGTAATTGCGACATATTATAACAGTTATTTATCTCAGTTTAAGTTACCAGTATTTTAATAATTAAGACAAATGATATTAGCGCTAACTATATTAGGCATTAAAATGAAAAACATACCAGGTGTCATCCATTATAAATTATTCATTATATATATATTACTGTACAGTGAAAATGCATTTAAACTCTTTTATAGAAAATATATATTTGTTATGGAGTGAAGTTACAAGTTTTGCTTTAATTTTTTTTTAATGAAATAAAAATAAAATTCAAATAATAATATACTTTCCAAAAAATGCAGTATTACAGTTTTAGTATGGGTAATTAGTAAAAGATAAAATTTTCCCAATGTCAAAAGATAATTTATGAAATTTTTTAGTTTTTATCCAGTTGTCAAGACGTGAATTTATGTATTTGATGTTCCTTTCATTAGTTTTACAAAATTTACTTTGATCTTTACCTTTTACAATTCTGACATACGTAAAACGTTTACTTCAGCAGCTTACTGTAAATTGTAAGCAAAATTATTAGTCCTTATAAGCAAAATCCTTTATAATAATCCATTCTTATTTCCATCATAAGCAAAAGCAATGAAAATGTCAACTGTAGAAAATTTCTATTATTTATTTTGACAAAGTTAAATTCGTTCTGATTTCATTTTGTTTGAGCGTAGATTATAAATTAGAAGTTATATAATCCATGAAAGAAAATTGCATTAAAAAGAAAAATTGAGTAAATATTAAAAAACTTACAATACATTACTTAGTACAATATATATAGTTGTATTTTAATGCATTATTATTACATACAGTTCTTTACAATGTGTTACTTATGTTAATGTAATAGACTTCCAACTAAATTATTTATAATAACATGTCTTAAAATGTCATCTGTAAGTGTTGTAGGCAATTTAAAATATTAATAGGATAACTGCACAACTTAATCTTTAAAACATATATAATGTAATTGCGATGTATTATAACAGTTATTTATCTCAGCTTAAGTAACTATGTAATATAATTAATACTAATGATACTAACACTAACTACATTATGCGTTAAAAGGAAAAACATGTCAGGTGTCATCCATTATAAATTATTCATTATATATATATATATATATAACTGTATAGTGCAAATGTAATTAAGCTCTTTTACATAAAATATATATTCGTTAAGGAGTGAAGTTACAAGTTTTGCTTTAATCTTTTTCAATTTCTTCTATTATTCCACTATCCCTATATATATATCTTGTTCAAATTTTCAATGGTTCATAAAATACTTTTTATTCGTCCACTCAAGTTCAAATACATTTCTTTTGAACTTGTAGTGGATGACACTGGATGGTAATACAGTTTTTTCAATTATTAATTCAGTAATTAAATTTAATTAATTAATAATTTATTTTTTTACATTTAAGTTGCATGTATCTAATAATAGATGGCGCCAGATGTAAAAGCAAAATTTCAACTTTATTTGTAAAGGACTTTTCTGCAATATAGTTAAAAAAAGTAGGAATTGATTTAAAATTTTTTTTATATCTATATATTTCTTGTTTTACATAAAATTTAAAAAAAAAATCAATTAATAATCTACTTTTCATAGAATGTAGTTTTACAGTTTTAGTAAGGATAATTAGTAAAAAGATAAAATTTTCACAATGACAAAAGGTAATTTATGAAATTTTTTAGTTTTTATTCCATTGGCAAGGATGAGAATTTATGTATTTGAAGTAACTTCCATTAATTTTAGAAAATTTACTTTGAATTTTTATCGTTGAAAATTGTGAGATATGTAAAACTTTTACATCACAAATTACTGTAAATTGTAAAAAAAATTATAAGCCATTTGAAACAAAAGCAATCACATGGAAATTCCACCCGTAGTAGGTTTTTATTATTTATTTTGGCAAAATTAAAGTTTAATAGAGTTTTGATTTAATTTTGTTTGAATTTTGGATATAAATCCAAACATAATCCATGGAAAAAAATTGCAGAAAGAGGAAATATTTAATTGCAAATTAGGGATATTTGTTTTAAACATAATAAAATTTTAGTTCTTTACAGTGTAATACTTAGATTGATGTATAGTGATTAACGATAGAGTTACAACCAAACAATTTACAATAATTCGGCTTAAAATGTCATCTATAATTGTATTATAATGCATTATTGTAACTTTTAGTTCTTTACAATGTGTTACTTAGATTAATGTAACAGACTTCCAACTAAATTATTTATAATAATGCGGCTTAAAACTGACATATGTAAATGCTGTAGGTAATTTAAAATATTAATTGGACAGCGGGACAACTTAATCTTCAAAATATATATAATGTAATTGAGACGCATTATAACAGCTATATATCTCAGTTTAAGTAACCATTTTAATAATTAAGACTAATGATACTAACACTAACTATGTTATGAATTAAAATGAAAGACATATCAGGTGTTATCCTTTATTAATTCATATTCAGTATGTATTCAATACATATATATATAATAATTTTATAGTACATAAATTTATTTATAGCACATATATATTCGCTATGGTATAAAGTTACAATTTTGGCTTCATATAAACAAAGAAAAAAGATCAAATAATAATATATTTTCCGAAAAATGTAGTTTTACAGTTTTAGTATGGATAATTAGTAAAATATAACATTTTCGCAATGTTAAAGGATAATTGAGGAACATTTTTAGTTTTTATCCAGTCGTTAAGAGAAGAATTTACGCCTCTGAATTTCTTTGCAAATTTATACAAAATTTTGGTAAACAAAATTTACGAAACAAATTTACACACAATATTGCTCCTAGATATCATCAATTTTTCTGGGACTCATCAATCGTAAAACTGTGAGATTTTTATGTACAATGTTTTTTCCTTAATTTTAAATTTATTATATGCTATGAATTTAATCCGTTATTGCGTTTTTATAAATAAATATTTAAAAAAATACAGCTAATGTAAAGAAATATTACTGTCAAGATAACAAAACAGTTCAATTTATTAAAGTTAATCCTCAAAATCCTGATTAGTTGTTATTCAATTTATTTCTCAGTTGTCTATTTTATATAAATTTCTAATATATTTAACATATACTAGAAATTTAATACGTTTTTTTTTATTCTCATGCAGCTGGCAAACACTTAGACAGCTGTCTTGGATGCCTTAAGGCAACCCTGCACCAACATTACTCCCTTAGTACTACCCAGGAGTTGTGTGTAGCTTGAAGATAAGCTACGGACGCGGAGTAACAATATCCCTGCAACGCTCTACGATCCTATCAGACCGGGACCTACGGTTGAAAGTGGATTCCGAACCACTACAAACATTCATGGCGCCGACGGGACTCAGGCAGGAAACATGTGTTACCGAGTGCCACAGTGCTAGCCACTCGGCCATTCAGGCCTATTTAGCACGTTATTACATCTTCATAAATGCTTCAAATTATTATTCCTTCACAAAATCGGGATCAGGTGTTATTCAATTTATTTCTGAATTGCCTTATTTATATAAACTATATAATTAGTGCCAACGGCCGTACCATGCTGAATATACCGGTTCTCGTTAGATCACCGAAGTTAAGCATCATTGGGCGCGGTCGGTACTTGGGTGGGTGACCACCTGGGAACACTGCGTGCCGTTGGCAAATTTGGGACCTGAATGGCCGAGTGTCTAGCGCTCTGGCGCTCTGTGCCACAGGTTTCGGGTTCGAATCCCGGCGGTGCCATGGATGTTTGTAGTGGTTCGGAATCCACTTTAAACCGTAGGTCCCGGTCTCCTATGACTGTAAGAGCGTCACGGAGCAAAAGTCAGGCTTCTACCTACGAGTGCTCCATCACAACAGAAGCTGCTTCCTTCCCCTTCAATCATGAGTCCATATGGGCTCGTGGGCTTGGCCAGCCAAGTGGGATAAGAAACAACAACAATATAATTAGTGAATAAGTTTTAGTTGAGTATATTATCGATCAGATATTATATACAAGTTTCATTAAGATATTTCAATTTGACATAAATATATTTCAGAACCAAATGAAAACTCATTAAATTTTTTTTTTGCAGTATTTTCGTCAAAAGCTTATATGCATAAAAGTATGTTTTCGTCAAAATCATATTTTTGCATATTTTCGTCAACTTAAAAATTTTTTTTTCTGAAAATCCTTATCAAAATCACCTCTTAAAGTCATTAAAGCTGCCTGATGGCCAATTGTCTAACATTCTGGCCTTTAGTACCAAAGGCTTCAGGTTCGAATCCTGGAGGTGGCATAGATCTTTGATAGTGGTTCGATATCTACGTTAAACTGTATAGTAATTAGAGAGTTTTTGCATACCGTACGTTAGTTACCGTAGGACGTCCGTTAGCCTTTTCTCCCTAGCGCGCAAGCTCATAGGAAACTGAGCATGCTCGCTAGGGAGAAAAAACTAACGGACGTTCTACGGTAACTAACGTACGGTATGCAAAAACTCTCTATTATCTCGTAAAATTTCATTCTCATGAAACCAAATTTACGGAACACATTAACACTTAAAGTTGCACCTTGAACTTGACAATTATCAATCTTACAATGTCTTATGTCTTATTTTAATGTAACTTTTTGTAAACATCCAGACCAAGCTCACGAACCCATGTGGACTCATGGGTGAAAAGGAAGGGGACAGCTTCTGTTGAAATGGAGCATAGGTAGAAGTCTGACTTGGCTCAGTGACTCTCTACAATCACATGAGACCGAGACGTACGGCTTAAAGAAGATTCCGAACCACAACAAACATCCACGGCACCACAAGATTCGAACCAGAAATCTGACACACCGAGCGCCACAGCACTAGACACTCGGTCATTTAGGTGCATACGGGAAATTAAATATGGTATTACAATGTAGTATACAATGTGTGTATACGTTATTACAATGTAGTATACGCTGAGTGTATATGCTATTACAATTTTGTATATGATGTGTGTATACGTTTTTTTCCATGTAGCCCTTGGTCTAGTTAGTCTAAAGTGTGAAAAATAATGGCAATAGAAAAAATCCAAACCAATTCTTTAAAATTATCATTAACAAAAAAAAAATATCAATTAATTTCTACAAATGCCTAATGAATGGATAATGGATTCCAATCAACTTTAAAGCTGCTCGATGGACAATTGGGTAAGGCTCTGGCCTTTGGTACCCCGGGTTTCAGGTTCGAGTCCTGGATGTTTGTTACTGGTACAGCATCCGCGTTAAACTTTTTTAGTAATTACATAAAAGCATTTCATTCTCATGAAACCAAATTTATACGCGTAGTTGTACACTGACATCAGCAATTTTCATTAGATTCATCAATTCTGTATCTTTGATATAGCTTTGTACAATGTTTCTTTTTATTTCTTATGAAATTTACTCTATACTAGAAATAAATACGCTATTACATCTTCAATGTAGCTATTGCGACCTGAGGGAGCCAATTGGCTAAAGCTGTGGCGTTTGTCACGACAGGCTTCAGCTTGGAATCCTGGCGGTGGCATTTTTTTCCTAATGCAGCTGGCAAATACTTAGACAGTTATCTTTATGACATAAGCAAGGGCTGCACCGACGTTACTCATTTAGAGCTATCCATGTGCCACGTGTAGCATACAGATATGTTAAGGGCGTGAGTAATACTACCCCCGGAACGCTCTACCATCCTATTAGACCAGGACATTTGATTTAAAGTGGATTCCGAACCACTACATACATAAATGGTGCTGCCGGGACTTGAACTTGAAATCTGTGATACTGAGCACTAGAGCGGAAGTCCTTGACCCCTGATGGTAAGGTAGGCCTCTGGGGAAAGGATGTGGTTCGAAATCCATGTTAAACTGTAGGTCCAGGTCTAATTAGCCTAAAAAGGGGTCTAATTAGCCTAAAGTGTGCACAAAATGTCTGTATAGCGACAAAACAAATCAATGTAGGTCCTGATCTAATTAGCCTAAAGTGTGTCAAATATAGCGACAAACCAAACCTATAAAATCATCATTAACAGAAAAATACCAATTAATTTCTACAAGAAAATTTGTTTCGAAACAAATCGAAATGCTATGAACTAAACTCCCTCTTTTAAAAGTAAATTGAACTTGTAGCAACCGAAAGTTTCTTAATGGAATAACTAACAAGCAAGAAAAAGTAATAGAAGACACACACTGTCTCGAAGGTGACAGAAGTGATTACGCTTCCAGCCCAACAAATGGCACCGCCGGGACTCGAACCCGAAATATGTGGTATAGGATTTACAGATCACTAGCCACTCGACCATCAGACCCTTGATAGTCTGGGTATTTGTTCGCGGAATCCATTGTTAAACTGTAGGTCCAGGTCTAACTAGCTTTATTGTTCAAAAAATGACATTAGAGTGACAAACCAAATCAATGTAGGTCCTAGTCCAATTAGCCTAAAGTGTGCACAAAATATAAACATAAAGCAAAAAACCAAACCAAATCTTTAAAATCTTCATTAACAAAAAGAAGTACCAATTAATTTCTAAAAGAAAAACTGTTTCGAAACAAATCGAAATGCAACTTATTATATGCAACGAATTAAATTCACTAAACTGAACTTGTAGCAACTGGAAGTTCTTTAATGGAATAACTAACAAGCAAGAAAAAGCAACAGAAGACATACACTGTCACAGAGGTGACATAAGTGATTACGCTTAAAGCCCAACAAATGGCTGAAATGGATATTTAGCGGCCTTTAAAGCGGCCTGATGGCCACCTGGCTAGCGCTCTGTCCTTTTGTACCACATCCGTCAGGTTCGAATACTGGCGGTTGCATGGAGGTTTGTTAGTGGTACGGTAACCACGTTGAACTATTTAGTAATTATCTCATGAAACCAAATTCAAGAAACAAATCTATATCCGTAGTTTTACAATGATATCAGCAATTTTTGATGGAACTCATCAATAGTATAAATTTGATACAGTTATGTACAATGTCTGTTACAATTTCTTATGAAATTTACTCTCTACTAGAAATTAAACACATTATTAAAGATTCTTACAAAATATGACCGTAGAGCGACAAACCAAATCTTAAAAATTTCCATTAACAAAAAATACCTCTTAAAACAATAACAATTGGTATCTGATTCTCGAGTATCTAGCGCTCTGGAGTTTGGTACTAGGTTTCGAGGTCGAGTCCCGGCGGCGCCGTGGATGCTTGTAGTGGTTCGGAATCCACTTTAAACTGTAGATCCTTGTCTAATAAGATCGTAGAGCATTGTGGGGGTAGTGTTAATCGCGTCCGCAGCATATCATCAAGCTACACGTGCCCCCTGGACAGTTCTAAATAAGTCCCAGCGGTGCAGTCCGTGCTTATGGCATGCAGATTAACTGTATCTGCAATGCCAGATGCATTAGAAAAATAATAACAACAAAAAATATCAATTAATTTCAAGAAGAAAAATCTATTTCTAGGAAAAAAAAATTCTACAAGAAAAGTTGTTTCAAAATAAATCGAAATACAACTTATTATATGCAACGAATTAAACTCCCTCTTTTAAAAGTAAAGTGAACTTGTAACAACGGAAATTTTTTTGCTGGAATAACTAACAAGTAAAAAAAAGCAATAGAAGACACACTGTCTCAAAGGTGACAGAAGTGTTTACGCTTCCTGCACAACAAATGGCTGATATGGATAATGGATTCCAATCAACTTTTAAAATCATTAAAGCAACCTGAAGGCCACTTGGCTAGCAATCGGGCCTTTAATACCACAGGCTTCAGGTTCAAATCCTGGCATGTTTTTTTTCTAATGCAGCTGGCAAATCTATCTTTCTGACAGCAACAAGATCCGCACCAAGGTTACTACTTAGCACTGCTCAGGGAAGCGTGTTGCTTGAAGATATGCTACGGGCGCAAGTATCACTACTCCCGCAACGCTCTATGTCTATATTAGACCGGCAGTACGGTTTAAAGTGGATTCTGTATCATTACAAATATCTATGATTCCGCCTTGTCTTCAACCAGAACCCTGTGCTACCAAAGGTCGGAGCGCTACTCACTCGCCCATCAGGTCCCTGGCGACATGGACGTTTGTTCGATGCTCAGAATCCACCAAACTGTAACTGTAACTGTTAAATGGTCTAATTAGCCTAAAGTGTAGATAAAATGACAGTAGAGCAACAAGCCAAACCAAACCATATCAATGTAGGTCCAAGTCTAATTAACATAATGTATGCACAAAATATGACCATAGAGGAAAAACACCAAACGAAATCTTTAAAATCTTCATTAACAAAAAAATACCAATTAATTTGTACAAGAAAAACTGTTTCGTAACAAATCGAAATGTAACTTATTATATGCAACGAATTAAATTCACTAAACTGAACTTGTAGCAACTGAAAGTTTCTTAATGGAATAACTAACAAGCAGGAGAAAACAAAATCAACAGAAGACACACACTGTCTCAAAGGTGACAGAAGTGATTACGCTTACAGCCCCAACCAATGGCTGAAATGGATATTTTCCTAAATGAAACCGAGACCCTGCAATCATTTTGCGAAAAGGGGGTGATACTCACGATTTAAGTCCCCAGTAATTTCGCACTTAGGGGAACATAAACAACTCGGCCGGGCTAAGTAAATAGGGGAGCGCTTCTGCAGTATTTTCATTAATTGGAGGCATCGATCAGTTTGCGGTGGTAACTGAGACGAAAAATATTTCAGTCGAAAGACAATTGCGCCCGAAGTGTTTCGCTAAGTGCTTTTAAGAAAAATTATGAGTTTTCCTCATTGAGGTGATCTGTTTATAAGGAACACAGAGTCTGGAATGATGTCAATAAGTTGCAGCATAAAAACAATGAGGGTTTGACATCTTGACTTCGAGGTGATGTAAAGTAATTAGTTTGATTAAAATTTAAAAAAGGGAATGCTAATAGAATGGTGTCTGATTACAATACGATGCATAATTTTTTTTTTCTAATGCAGCTGGCAAAAATTTAGACAGTTGTCTCGGATACCTTAAGGCAAGCGCTGCACTGACGTTACTCACTTAGGGAAAGGTGCAAGCACCCCGAAGGTGCGTGTACCTTGAAAATAAGCCCGGACGTGGAATAACACTACCCCCGCAACGCTATACGATCACGGTAGACCGGAATCTACTGTTTAAAGTGAATTCCGAACCACTACAAACACCCATGCACAACAAGTTTCGAACTCGAAATCTGAGCCACCGAACGCCATACCACTAGACACACGGTCACTTAGACCCATACTGGAAATTAAATACGTCATTACAATGTAGTATATAATGTGTGTATCTGATATTACAATGTAGTATTCGATGTGTGTATACGTTATTTTCAATGTAGTATACAATGTGTGTATATGTTATTACAATGTAGCATTCAATGTGTGTATACGTTATCTTCAATGCTACTTTATCATACGTTATCTATTTTTAGTCTAATTAGTCTAAAATTGAAAAATAATAACAATAGAGCAAAAAACTAAACCAAACCTATAAAATCATCATTAACAAAAAATACCAATTACCAACAACACGATGTTTGTTATGAGATTAAGACTTGACACATTTATTTTTAGAATATTATATACTATATACTTAAATGATACGATTTTATAATATTTTTTATATATTTTTGTAGAATATTATATGCTATATACATAGAATATTAGATGCTTTTCCTTAAATTATTCTTCCTTAAATTAGATGCTATTCCTTAATATATATATAAATATATATATATATATAATATATATACATATATTGCATATATATATATATTATTCTGGCTTTTGACAGGTGGTCACATTAATGTGACTGGGCTGTGTATATTAACAGATTCATTTTGTGAAAGCTTATAAAATATATAAATCTTTTTTAAAATAATCTTAATCAATTATTTTTAAAAATTTAAATCTTAAGAGAAACCTTTTTTGGTTTACTAATACTTAAAAAAATGAGCAATTAATGAAGAGAGAATAATCTTTTCTTGTGCGTTTCACAACACTTCACACACTTTGCCTTAATTAAAAAAAATGTCGCAGCCTTTTATTAAATTTATGAGACAAAAACATTCGAAAAGACTTCTAACAGACTAGACAGCGCAAATTAAAATAGAAAAGTCCAACCATATATCTTCCATTATTAAAATTGTGGAGAAAGTTTTAAATATTTATTGCTGGCTAAGAATTAACAAAAGTCAGAATGTCTACAAATTTATCACGAAAATATAGTTGTGCTTTTCGAAAGTATTTAAGATAACCTAGTAGTCTATGAACATTAAAAACTGCAATCAATTACAAGAACCCTAGTTATAAAAAAAGCATTTTTCGGAACATTTTGGAAATAAAAGGATTTAGAAAAGGTGGTTATGTAATTAGTTTTCATTTGAGACACTACTTTAAATGATGCAACGTTTTATTCATTTGGTAAACTCTTGAAAAATAGTTTTATTTTCATATTGTAAGTCTTAATTAATGTTGTATAAGTAAATAAGATAATATAAATAAACTACACACATATAAAATTATTTATTGCTTGATTCGAAAGATGATGTGTTTTTAATGTTGAATCTATAATGAATTATTTTCAAAGGTTATGAATTAACTTTTTATTTGAAAATCATGCACAGAACACAAAAAACATAGAAAAAAGGCATTATTTTGTAAGCTTAACCTATGTTAATATATTAATTTTATATTATGGCATTTTCAAGTTTTTACTTATTTTTGTAGATATAAATAGAAAAAAAATTGTCCAATTGCAAAATAGGTGCCGTTGGTATTTGACAGTTTTTTTTGTTACTCCTAATGGACAATGACTCGCCAAATATAGTTAATTTTTTTTGTACTGTTCGTAATCCCCTACACTTACCATAGTAACCCGTTACTTGGCGAACTTTGGCTAAAAGAATTTTTTGAAGTCAAATCCTAAGGGCCACTATTCTGCAATTTTACAAAAAAGTGTTATTTATTTTTAATGTTAAAGTAATGGAATTAAAAAAAGTAAGAAATAAAAAAAATTTATTAATAAAATACGAAAACAGTTGAAAGTAAAAAGTCAGAAGTAATTTACAAGACTAATTAAACAGTCACAATGAACTTACGAAAATGAGTACATACTAGTTCAAAATAAATCAATTTAAATTGATAGATAGAATTCACAAATAACGCATGCGAATAAAATGCGAATTTCACAATCTCAATCCTTCGTCTATAACAACTCTCCAGTCTATGGATTTATCTTTCATATTCCAGGTATAGACTCATTTTGGAATCAAGAACGGTTGGTTCAGAAAACCAACAATTTTATTTTCTTTGGTTTGCTGTCTTGTTTTTTTATATATTAACACATTCATTTTGTAAAAGCTTATAAAATATATAAATCTTTTTTTAAAATAATATTAATAAATTATCTTTAAAAATATAAATCTTCACAGAAGCCTTTTTGGTTAACTAATACTTGAAAACATGCAGACAAAAAAATGATCTTTTAATGAAGAGAGAATAAGCTTTTCTTGTTCGTTTCACAATACTTCATACACTTTGCGTTAATTAAAAAAAATTTCGTCGCCATTTATTAAATTTATGAGACAAAAGCATAAGAAAAGACTTCTAACGGACTAATCAGAGGAAATTAAAAAAAAGGTCCAACCATATATGTTCCATTATTAAAATTGTGGAGAAAGTTTTAAATATTTATTACTGGCTAAAAATTAACAAAAGTCAGAAAGCCTACAAATTTATCACGGAAATATAGCTAGGCTTTTGTAAAGTATTTGTGATAACCTAGTAGTCTATGAATATTAAAAACTGCAATCAATTACAAGAACTCTAGTTGTAAAAAAAGTATTTTTCGAAACATTTTGAAAATAAAAGGATTTAGAAAAGTTGGTTATGTTATAAATTTTCATTTGATACACTCTTTAAATGTAATGTTTTTCGTATTTGGTAAACTCTTGAAAAATAGTTTTATTTTATTATAGTAAGTGCTAATTATTGTTATTTAGTTAAATAAGGAAAATATAAATAAACTACACACGTATAAAAGAATTTACTGCTTGATTCAAAAGATAATGTCTTTTTCATGTTGAATAGATAATTAATTATTTCGTAAGGCTGTGAACTAACTTTTTGGTTGAAACTCATAAACAGCCGCAAAGCAGTTTTTAGAATATTATATGCTATATACTTATATTATATACTTTTATAATATTTTTTGAATATTATATGCTATATATTTAGATTATATTCTTTTAAAATATAGCTACGCATTTTTTTGAGACATTATATGCTATATACTTAGATTATATTGCTTTATATTAGTTTTTTATGTATATTTTTTTAGATTATTATAATATTTATATATATTTATATTTAGAATATTATATGTTATATACTTAGAATATTATATATATTTATATAAATAGTTTTATAAAACGTACAGTGGCAGAGATTCAGCTTTAACAATAGTATATTATGACAGCAGCCTGTTACAATTCATTCATATTGTTATTCTTGAATTTTGAACTAACAACCACATATAATGTATGTGCGGGTTTCACAATCTTAATCTTTACTCCATAAAAACTCTACAATCTATGGATTTATCTTGTATAATCCAGGCATACGCACGCTTTGGAGGCAAGAACAGTTGGTTCAGAAAACCAATACTTTTATCTTCTAATACTTATCTTCTTTGGTTTGTTGTCTTTGCAGTTTATATATTAACAGTTTCATTTTGTGAAAGCTTATAAAATATATAAAGCTATTTTTAAATAATTTTAATAAATTATCTTTAAAAATATAAATTATCTGAGAAACCTTTTTGGTTTACTAATACTTGAAAACATGCAGTGAAAAAAATGATCATTTAATGAAGAGAGAATAATATTTTCTTGTGCGTTTCACAAGAGTTCATAATACTTTGCCTTAATTAAAAAAAATTTCGCAGCCTTTTATTAAATTTATGAGACAAAAACATTTGAAAAGGGTTCTAACAGACTAGACTGAGAAAATTAAAAAAAAAGTCCAACCATATATCTTCCATTATTAAAATTGTGGAGAAAGTTTTAAATATTTATTGCTGGCAAAGAATTAACAAAAATCAGAAAGCCTACAAATTTATCACGAAAATATAGCTAGGCTTTTGTAAAGTATTTAAGATAACCTAGTAGTCTATGAATATTAAAAACTGCAATCAATTACAAGAACTCTAGTTGTAAAAAAAAGCATTTTTCGAAACATTTTAAAAATAAAAGGATTTAGAAAAGGTGCTTATGTAATAAGTTTTCATTTAAAGACATTGCTTTAAATGTAATGTTTTATATATTCAGTAAACTTTTGAAAAATAGTTTTATTTTATTATAGTAAGTTTTAGTTATTGTTGTATATTTAAATAAGAATTTACTGCTTAATTAAAAAGATAATGTCTTTTATATATTGAATTGATAATTATTTGTTTTAAAAGCTTGGGAACTAACATTTTGGTTGAAAATCATAATAGCCACAAAGCAGAGTTCACGAAATTGCATAATTTCGTAAACTTAACCAATGCTAACTTAACTAATGCGTTTATATTATGGGGTTTTACCTTTTTTATTCATTTTTATCGATATAAAACGAAAAAAATTGTCCAAATTGCAAAATAGTGCAGTTGGGATTTGGCGATATTTTGGGCCTCAATTGGACGATGACTCATCAAATGCGATAAATGAGTTTTTTGTACCGTTTGCAATTCACTACATTTTAAATAGTAACCCGTTTCTTGGCGCACTGTGGCGAAAAGATTTCTTGAGGCCAACTCCTAACGGTCCCTATTCTGTGATTTTGCCAAAAACATTTTTAAGTGATACTATAAAGTAATGAAATTTAAAATAAAAAGAAAAAAATATGCAGTAAAAATGTAAGATATAATAAAATAGATTTATTCATAAAATATGGAAACAGTTCAAAGTAATTGTCAGAATTAATGTACAAGATTAATTGTGGCGCCAACTGGCGATGACTCGCTAAATGTGGTAAATGGGTTTCTTATACTGTTTGCAATGCACAACACTTAATATGGAATCCCGTTACTTGGCGCACTTTGGCGAAAGTTTTTTTGAGTCCAAATTTTACGAAAAAAAATTAAATGATACTTATGAAATGTGAAACATTAAAAAAATATTCATAATAACTTAGGAAATAAAAGTAAAAGTATATTAATAAAATATGGAAA